>JAXCGZ010019020.1:90000-105000 GCA_037179515.1 Halocaridina rubra
TATCAATACTGAATTTGTGTTTATAAAAGGCTAAATGTATGTAGAATTCTTCTGAAAGACATCAAAATCTATTATCACTCTGACAAACAATATTTACCATATGTACCCTTATGGCTCATGAAGGGTTAAGGGAGTGACTGACAGCAGGCGATGGGAATGCTATTAGGAGGCTAAGAAATGGATAGCACAGAGTGAAGGCTGATATAAAGAAAAATATGTTGTTAAACAAATTTTATCCGCTTCTTCAATATTTGAGTTGTTTTTTTGTCTTGTTTTTTGCGGGGAGGGATAGGTTGTGATCTGTTTTGAATTACTCTTTTTTTTGTTTTTGTCCGGAACTCAATATTTTTGTTTTAGGGCTGATATTGGTGGGCGACAGTGAATACTTAGATAACCTGGCATAATTAACCTATCCCAACTCACCTAACCTAACTCAGATTTGAAGCCTTACATACCTTAACAAAGTAAATTTGGGTGTTAATGCAACAGCATGACACATGTCAGGAAGTGTTGGCAACGCTGATTTCTCGGATGGGCTATGGGAGGGGTGCATAAAACGAATCTTCACCATATGTTGGCCGCAAATTAATTTTTGTTTTTAAGGGTGTATTTCAGCCTAGTTTCGGTCGGGTTCGACATTACGTAGGACCGTAACGTTTCAAGTTCTCCTTACCATGCTGTAAAGAAGTAGTCACCGTGCCAAGGCGATAGTGTCCGTGACTCTGAGGAAGCTGGTTGAGGTTCGCGCCCCGCCACTGTCTGAGATAAGCAAGGGCAGGCACTCAGGGTAACGTTACATCTACCAAAACAAGTCCCTTGCAAGGAGGCAACCGCCCTAGTCCTTGGTAGAAAAGGGAGTCCGTGACGTAAAACCGGCTTACCATGAGGTGAAGACTTGGGGAAAATTTGTTTTGCCCTCATACTCTTAAATGCTAATAGTATTATAGTTCGATGTTTACAAGATATCAAGATTACCACAATATCATTTAAGGTATCACATTACGAAAAAGTCATTAATTTTTCAAGCAATTTTATGTATCGAAAATGAACAGACCAAAAGTATCACACTAGACGAAAAAGGCGGCAATACAGAGACAGTGTTGCCATAAAACAGAAAACCAAAACAATGTACAGTTCGTTATGACAAAAAGAAGCAAAATTAAGGGATCAGTTTAGAACAACAACAAAAAATATTAATAAATAAAGTGAAAATATATATATCAATTAATAAATAAATTAATATATAAATAAAGAAGACATTTATCATACCACTACAACACTCCAAATAAAGAAAGAAAATACACTATGCCACTACAGTATAACTTCTACATAACAGCCTATATGATATTTTAAACTTATCATTTCTGTATAAGAGACTATCGTAATTAGCACATCAATAAACCTAATGTAATAAAAATAAAATAGGAAATATTGAAATCTAATTAGCCTTTATTACTTAAGAGAGGCTGCGGCAGCGCAAAGGGTAGAGCGCTCGACTCAAGAAGTGACATATCTGCGTCCGACCCTACCAAAAGGCGTTAGGGAGGGCATTCAATATTAATTTCCAAGCTCCAAACTGTTTGTGTCCATCTCAATTTGAATGGGTTTCTATATTGACACTCAAACGGTACACCGAATTATTAGAGACCATTGTCATCAATGCGTGGAAATAGCTGATATGTAATCTATATGGTATAAAAAAAAAAATAACACGCACCCACACATACAATAAAATGTTCTATTTATCGGATAAATCAAATAATATTCTTAAGTTTATTTACTGAAAGAATTTGAATTCCTTTTATAAATAATGATGAATAACTCGATTTTTTTTTCGTACATAAAAAGGCAGTACACAGCTTCCATCGTTGTGTCATTTATATAGTCATAGAGGGACCAAAAAGTTAATTCAATATACACCGAATTTTGGAATAATGCAAAATAATATATCAGAAGTACCACGATAAACTCTTGATGAATTATTTTTCATACATAAAATACCATTTAGCGTGATAAGCAAGTGAGTATTTGCCCTCTGTAACTTAAGCGGCCGTCTTTATAAATAGTTGGAATATGATGATTTATAAGAACTACTACTGAGTTGAAATAAAATATAAACTAAAAATATTTAAAGTAATTGCACAGCATTAGAAATTGAATGTTAGATGATATACTTGATTTTAGCATTTTTATATTCATCTTCAATCGTCAAGAAAGTTTGCTTTAGTCATGTTTGATTTAAAGTAAACTTGCCTGATTTCTTAAACTGTAAACCTAGGATTCCATATTGTTAATAAGCTAGACACACACAAATTGATATCATAAACACATCTGACGCAGTTCTGTGTATGGCTACGATCCCAAAAGGGATCCTAACCATACACAAAAACGGGTCAGATGCGTTTATGAAATCCATTTGTGTGTTTAGCTTACTAACAATATGGTGTCCTAGGTTTACACTGTTTAAGAAATCAGGCCAAGGTCCTGGAGGTACGCCCTGATTGATTCAATGTGGTATTTAGCTAACCCTCTTGCATACTGTCTTGATGTTGCTGAGCTTTTTTTTTTTTTCCGGGCACGAAGAAGACATTAAGATGAAGAAAAAGTAGAATTTACGCGGTAATAGTAGTTTTAAGTTCATTGTCCTTTATTCTTGGCCTTTCGTTGCACTGCATGCGAAAGATTTCAATTTTGGCATAGGAATAAAAAAAAGAAGTTACAACCCAAACACTGTACCTAACTCAACCTATCCTAACCTATCTCTTTTGTGTAATGCTCTCATAAATTCTATTCTCTGATATCCAGTTTTCTCTCTGACCCTTTTATATCTGTAGTTGTTGATGTTGCGACATCTATAGCCCTTTCTCTCTTACCAGTGGTGTTCCACAGGGCTCTGTTCTTTCACCTACTCTGTTCCTTCTCTTCATTCATTATTTTCTACAGTCCCCATCTTCCTCTCTTCCTCATGCCTTTGCTGATGATTCTGTCCTTCACTTTTCCTCTGCCTTTTCTTCACAACCTTCATCTGCTACTCTTAATCAGTCTCGTATCACTCTTTCTTCTACTCTCAACTCCGATTTGCAGAGGGCATCTGAGTGGGGCACTCAAAATTTAGCTAAGTTCAATGCCTCTAAGACACAGTTTCTGGCTATCTCTTTATCTTCTTCTACTCCTGATAAACTTATTGTCTTTGAAACTAACGAATTTTGCTCTCTTAATTCTAACAACATATTAGGAATCCATACCGCTTCTAACTTGTCTTGGAGGAGTCACATAATCCAAATTTCTAAATCTTTATCCAAAAAATTGGGGGTTCTGTTTCGTTTCCGTCATTACTTTTCCTCTTCACAGATACTTAAAATCTATAAAGGTATTATTACGTCCCTGTTTAGAATACTGCTCACACATCTGGGGCTCTTCTTATACTTATCGCCTTGATAGGGTTGAATCCAAGGCAGTCAGACTCATTAATGAGCCTTCTCTTCTAATCTGGATTCTCTCTCTCTCTCTCTTCGCTGTAAGGTATCTTCCCTTTTTCTTTTCTATCGCTACTACTTTCATTGCTGCTCTGAGGAGTTGGCAAATTGCATCCTTCCCCCACTGCTGAGGCCACGTAACAATCGCCAAGCGGCCCCACCTCATGGGTACTGTGGAAATTTTTAGCTCACGGATTGGTCGGTGCAGCGATTGCTTCTTCCCATCTACCTCCAGACTCTGGAACTATCTTCCTGTTTCTGTCTTTCCTAATTCTTATAACCTATCATCCTTCAAAAAGCGGATCTAGCGTCATCTCACGGCCTATTCCTCCATATCTCTGGGTTATCTGTACTTTAACTGATTTTTTGTCTGTCGTTTTCCTTTGTGTAACATTACCTCATTGTCGTAGGGCATATCATAGATGCCTATAGCCTCACACGGCATTTCATAGATGCCTATAATTGCCAGATGGCAGTGACGCACTCGATACCCACCGACCTCCACGACTGCCAACAGAGTCCTGTCAGTTAGAGATCAGACCTTGCCAGGGGCAGAAGTCGCGTTTACAACTTAGCAGTCTCCCCCTTGGGGGCGGGAATCGATAGTGACAGGAACTATGTAGGAATTGGAGCTCTGAGGACTTAATTGTTCGTCCAAATAAACTCCTATAAAGAGGATGCTTATCTGTTATCACCGACCACGCTACCAATAAATAAGATATTATAATTCAGGTGAGAAGAACAGTCGGAGAGAGAGAAGTACAACTCCACTACATCATTTCTGCCCTGTCTATAACCTTTATTGATGAGGGCAGATTTTGCCTGTCCCGGTGTCACACTCATAAAAAAAATAAATAGAATAAATAATGTTGTAAGCATGTAAAAGTCATTTTGTCAGTTCATGCATGTTTTATAATAGCTTTTTTTTTTTTAATCACAAAGTGTTGTTCATGTTATCTAAGCAAAATGTGACTTCCTTTCCTGTGACTTTTTCCTAGCCAGAGTTTTGATGGTTAAGATTTATACAACCTTTATTTTCAATATGCCCAATCCAGTATGGGCTTGGAGAGGTAAGGCTTCAAGTGATATGACCTAGTCTGCACTGCTTCTACGGTAGTATATTTTTTCTGCATTGATTAGTTCAATTTTTTTCCCTCCATTTCTTGAAGTGTTACAGTTAGTTATATTCAGATGTAATATGCTAGTGGTTTTTCTGTAGTGGCATTTGCTATCTACTTCCATGGAATTTCTTTTTCTTTCATTTTTTTTTTTTGCCCATCCCCGTCACCCAATAATTCGAAAGTGCTGTAATAGTACAGTTATACCATATTACCAGTTATGTTAATGTATAGAGGAATAAAACATTATCTCAGATTTGTTGAGTTTACCTCAGATTGGTAGAAAGAGAAAATTACTTTCCTTTTATGCAGCCTAAGGCTAAGTAAACCCACTTTTAGAGATGAATTCATTTGTTCTGTCTTGAATTCATGTCTTCTTATGGCATCGTGTGAATATATACTAATGCAGACTGTTAATCTGTATATCTTTTTTTTATTAATTAATCACCTTTACATTTTTTTTTTTTGGTACAGTATTAGAAAAATGGAAAGACATTCCTTTGCTATTGTTTATTGTGTGTAATATCCTGACAGACTTATGCCCATATTAATAAAAAAAATAATAATTGTAGCAATTTTAGTTAATTACTTCTCCCCAAACTGTTTTCCTTTTTTGATGTCGGCTACCCCCCAATTAAAGGGGGAAACAGCCAAGGTATATGTATGTATGTACTAATTCAGCTGCAATGATGATGTAGTTTGATGATAGACACCTGCAAATTACATATAAACTTTTTCCATTAATTCTGATTACTTAATATTGATGTTTTTGCTTTGACTCAGCCACATCAATTATTAGGGAGACTGTGGCCATTGCATAAGAATGTATTTTATTATTAGAATATAGAGTGAAAGGGGCTGCGGTAGCTCAGTGGTAGGGTGTGCGTGTCGGAAAGCGACTGAAGTGAGTTCGAGTTAATCGCGGGGCATTAGGGAAAGCATCTAGCCTCTAACATGTCTGTCCACCCTCTTTCGAATGGGGACTATTTGAGACGCAAAATGGTGCATATGCATATGGAATGAAAGGTGTGTCTGCTTATGCTTAGCTGGATTTCTTGCCCATATTCACATTGCTGTTGAATTCAGAGTTAAATGTTTTCTTACTTGTTCTTTAAATTTTGAACACATATTTACTGAATGCTTTCATTCTAAGCATGAATCATATTCTTACTTTTTATTTAAATTCTGACCTTAGTTTTGCTGAATGCTTTCTTTCTAAGCATAAATTACAAACACGGCACATATTTTGGAATGTAATTTCATCTCTTGAACTTCTGTTAGATTTCTTTGTTGGGAAAAGGGCAAAATATGTACACTCAATGGCAGGTGTGGCTTCAGCAGTATTCTTAAAGGTCATTAACCCCTAACCTCACCATATTGCAAAATCAACATATAGTATATATTAAAGAACTCGTAGTTTCGTCAATTGTGTATTAGGAAATTTCAGTGTTGAAAATGATTGAATCAAGAATTGAACATAACCACGGAAGGGCTTGGTAATCTATGCTGTTAATTTCTTATAATATTCTTATCGACAAGATCATTGTCATGATAAAGAATTTTGTTTCACATTTTAGATTAATCATTATATCTAATCAACTTAATGAAATATTTTTGTGGTATTAAAATAGACATTGATGAAGAGCAAAAGTCATGTGCTTAATTAATTTAAAAAAAAATTGACTCTCTCTCTCTCTCTCTCTCTCTCTCTCTCTCTCTCTCTCTCTCTCTCTCTCTCTCTCTCTCTCTCTCTCTCTCTCTCTCTCTCTCTTTCTTTCTTTCTTTCTTTCTTTCTTTTAGTGTTTGTGTATTTGTGTGTAATTACCTAATTTTATCTACGAAAAGAGTCCCAAGCTCGTAACTTCCCCGCTAATGGTCTTTTTTTTGTTGTTGGATGTTCACCCTTGAGGGTGAGCGGACCTTCCACTTGTGGCCCGCAGGTGGGGTGAGATTTTCTTCGGAGTGTACGTGGTATTCGCTCTTGCTGGCGAATGGGCTTTCCTGTTGGTGAGGAGGTGGGGTGAATTCTTATTGGTGATGATCGGACTTTCCTAATTGGCCCGCAGGTGAGATTGTGCCAAACTGCAAAGATAACGGAGAGCATAAATATTCAGTTGTGAATTATTAGTTTACATCAAACAACATAAATGAATTCCTGTTTTGGGGGAGAGAGAAAGAGTTATTGCATGGCTATCTTGGTGGAGGGTATTGTCTGATAATATTTGATAGACTGTTCATGTGGTTATTTGTTGCTAGTCTGATGATGGAGCTAGCAACCTGAAGGGCATTTGGGTCTTCGCTAGATGTTGCGGGGGCACCAGTTTTCCGTCGAATCTCTGAAAAAGAATCACATTCCAGGATGTAGTGTAGCAGTGGATGTGGTGAGGCTACCTGGCAAAAGGTGCATTCCTTGATGATATTCTCTACTATTTGCCAGGTGCACTTGTACCCGAGTCTCAGACGGTACACATTGACCTCAGTGCTTCGTCGAAGGCTTTTCGGCAGGGTGATACACCGAAGATCAGTGGTGGCTTTGTACCACCAGGTGGAGGGGGAGCCAATGTCTGTGCACAGGTTGTGTTTAGTTATTAAGGTGTTAAGGAGTGACTTGGTGGCTTTATTTTTAATCTGTTGCATCCCAGGAGACAGAGATATCTGGATTTCTGCTCTGAGAGTGGCTTGTTTGGCGGCTTGATCGGCTTCCTCATTTCCCTTGATGCCGACGTGGCTGGGAATCCAGGCAAGAGTGATGGCTTTTCCAAGGCTGGTTATCCTGTGGTAGTGGCTGAGGATGGTCGTGATGATGCGAATATTGTCTCTGAGGAGTGGCTTCTTGATGGCCTGTAAGGCGCCTTTAGAATCAGAGAGAATAAGGGCATGGTCAGCTTCTTGCTGGATGAAGCAGTCAAGGGCGTTGGCTATGGCCACAAGCTCAGTCTGGAGCGATGAGCAGGAGTTTGACAGTCTCCAGGATAGGACGTGGTTTCCAGTGATGAAGGCGGCGGCTGAGGCTCCAGTATCTTGGTTTACTGAACCGTCAGTGTAGTAGACTTGAGAGTTTGGCCTGCTCCAGCTCTGTATTTTGTCCTTATATATGTTTTTAAGGACAAGCGGGTTTACCAAGCTTTTGGGGTTGTCAGGGAGCTCGATCTTTATATCGAGTGGTTGGTCATTCCATGGGGGTGGCATCTGTATTCAGGAAGCGGTGTGTCTTGTATCTTGGCTAGGATGCTCTCCCTGACTGGCAGTGCTTGCAGGCTAGCGCAGACCTTGGCTGCCCAGGTTCTAGGATGGTGGTTGGGCTGGCGATTGAGGGCTAGATGGAGATTTGTGCCAGCTAGGCATTTATGTTGGGCAGTGGTGGTTTTGGCCACAAGGAGGGTCAGTCTTTGCTGAGCTCTGAGTTTGAGTGGAATGAGTCCCGATTCCATCTGGAGGTTTTCTCTCTTGGTCCACATGGGGGCTCCTAGCATGGTACGTGTGGCGTTGTTTTGAATTACTTCTATTTTGTCCCACTGTCGGTCTTTTAGTAGCCAGAGTGTGGGACAAGCATAGTCAATGAGGCTGCGTATGGCTTGTACATAGAAGGTTCTGAGGACATTAAATGATGCACCATCGTAGAGGCCTGACATCCGACGAAGGATCGCTTGTCGCTGGCTGCACCTGTCGCGCAAGTATTGAATTTCTGGTCCAAAGGTTAGTCCTTGGTCGATGATTACACCCAGGTATTGGTGTTTGGTAACCCAGTCCACAGATTCATTACCTATGACCAGATTAGTGTCTGGTCTCCACTGGTGGATGGGAAGGGCCTTGGTTTTGCGGGCATTGATTCTTACTCCAAGGGAGATGGAGGCTCGGTGAATCTTGGTGAGGCAGCGCTGTGTCTTGTTAGAGTTTCTGTGTCCTATTGTGACAAGGGCAAAGTCGTCCGCATAGTTGAAGAGTTTGGCTCCATGCGGTAGTGCGATGTGCATGAGTTTTTCCATGAGACAATTAAATAGGAAGGGGCTAAGGATTCCACCTTGGGGGGTCCCATTTTCGTGGTTTTTGTAGGTGGAGTAGTGCCCATCTACTTTGACTCGTGCACTACGATTTTGTGGACTCTGCTTGATCCACGAGAGAAGGTTACCTTTGATCTGCTTGGATACGAGAGCAGAGAGTATTGCCGGCACATTGGCTAGTTCAAAGGCCTTCTCTAGGTCTAGAAAAATGATGTAACCACGGCTGTTGTTGAGAAATGATAGCATGGAGGCTATGCATTCTGAGGTGCCTAAGCCAGGCTGGTAGGCAAACATGTTTTCTGGGAAGGGTGGGCATTTCCAGCGTACTCTGTTAAGTACCATCTTTTCTGCCGTCTTGCTCAGGCAGCTTAGGAGGGAGATGGGGCGAGGGTTGTCAGGGTCCTGTGGTTTTGGGATGGGCTGAATGTCTGCTCTGTTCCATGAGGCTGGTCTGATTCTTCGTGTGTATGTCAAATTGATCAGAGAGAGTAGAGCAAGCTCCCCTTGGGGCCCCATTTTTTGGATCATTGTGTATGTTATTCTGTCGGCACCTGGGGCTGTGTTCTTAGAGCTTTTGCTTACTCTTAGTAGCTCAGTCAGGGAGAATGGAGCATCTGTTTCATCTTCAGTGTTGATGGCCTCTTCTATTTCTTCCCATCTTGCAGTGGTGAGGTCCTGGAGTGTTGCTCTGGTGGTGATGGGGAGCTGGTTAGAGCTTGCTCTATTCGCGAATTTGATGGCGAGTTCTTCTGCTGCCCTGCTAGGATCCCTGTGGGGGGTGATTTTAGGAGGTTTTCCTTTAGCAAAGGAGTTGATGCTCCTCCACATCTGGCCCACAGAGGTGTGAGCATCTAGGTTGGAACACCACTCTAGCCATTTATTCCTCTTGATGTTGCGAGTCTCTTCATGGACATGTTGTTTGACTGCCTGGAGAGTGCGGTAGGAGTCTTCAGTGCGACGTTTCCTGTGCATTTTCCGAATGACGTTGAGCCGGTGGTTGAGTTCTTTAACTCTGTCACAGTAATACCATCTGTCCCGATGAGTGGTGTGTTGTGGTTTGCAGAGGGGTATGGAGGAGTTTGCTGCAGCTTGCAGGGCATTGACTAGCTCGGCCTCTGCTTGGTCGATGTCTTCAGATGGTACGTAGGCTGAAAACCAATTGCTGAGGTGCTCCTGGAATCGGCCCCAGTCGGCCTTCTTGAAATTCCATCGAGGGGGGGAGGAGCAGGGATTTGGAAGATTTCAGGAATTGGCAGTGTGAGATGGATCCCATAGTGGTCGCTTGTGACCAGGGGATGAACTCTCCATGTGGCGTCCAGCTTTAGGGAATTGGAGACAAAGGTGAGGTCCAGTATTCCACCTTTGTCGTGTGTTGGCTCATGATCGTTGAGCAGGGAGACATCTTCTTGGTCATTCAGCAGGCTCATGATGTGTCTGCACTAAAAAAAGTGCTTCCTTACATCCTACAAAGAAATTTTCTTACGAAGCTTCAAACTATGACCTCTAGTTCTAGTACCAGCCATATCAAAATATCGACCCCTATCCACTCTGTCATAACCATGAAGGAATTTAAAAACCGTCACCATATCCCCCTCATTCTTCTAAGTTCGAGTGATGGTAAGTCTAATGCCCTCAGCCTCTCATCATAACTGAGATTACGTATTTCTGACACCAGTTTCGAGGCATGTCTTTGAAATTTTTCAAGCTTAACTATGTGCTTTTTTAAGTATAGGTTCCAAAAGGGGGCTGCATATTCAAGCTTTGGCCTCACATAGGTTACATAAATATTTATAAACATTCCCTTGTCCGTGTGCCTGAAGGCTACCCTTACAACACCTGCTAAGAAAGCATATGCTACCATTTCTATGCATTTCTGGAGACAAATCTGCCAGTGTGTTTACTCCTAGATCTCTCTCATTCTCTGTCTCTTGAAATTCTGCTCCAGTTATTGAGTATTCAAGCTTGGATCATCTTGCACTTGTACATATTTTCATTACCTTTCATTTAGAAGTATTGAATTTCATTAGCCACTTTTCTGACCACTCACGCAGACTATTTAGGTCTTCCTGAAGTTCTCTACCGTTATTCTAGTCTCTTACTATCTTCACAATCTTGACATCATCTGCAAACATATTCACGAATGAATTTACAGACTCTGGTAGGTCATTAACGTGTGCATGGAACAATAGTGGCCCTAAAACTGAACCCTGTGGAACTCCACTGCTATCTCTTCTCCATTCAAACACTGGGTGTCTTACTCTAACCCCCCCCCCTCTGTTCCCTTCCTTCTAAGTAAGTTTTTATCCATTCCAAGACATTTCCACCTATTGTTGCCATTGCTTTCAGCTTCTTAATAAGTCTCCCATTTGGGACATTGTCAAATGCCTTCTAGAAGTCTAAGAATATGGAATCTGCCCAGCCCTCTCTTTCCTGTAAGATTCGGCTTACCTCATCATAAAATTCTAGGAAGATTGTTGCCGTTGATCTACCGTCTCTGAAGCCATGTTGTCTTACTGACTGACAAAAAGTTGAAGGATTCCAAGTGAAGTGAGATGTATTTTCTTAGTAGTTACTCCATAACTTTGCAAACTATCCTGGTCGAGGAAACAGGTCTATAGTGTAGAGTTGTATCCCTCCTTCCCTTTTTGAAAATAGGTACCACGTTCGATTCTTTCCAGAATCTTGGAATCTCCACCTATTCCAGTGACTTTTCAAATATGATGCATAGTGCCGCCGATATTGATTTAGCGTATTTCTTAAGTACATAAGGGGATATATCATCAAGACCTTTAGCTTAATGGGTATCTAACTCCATCAGCGCTTTGCATACCTCTGTGGCTGAAAAGATGTTCTCTATTACCGGCATATGAGCTTTTATCTCTTCAATCTGAGGGGGTAGGGTATTTTCTGCTGTAAATACTAATTGAAACTCCTTGTTCAGTATTTTGAAGATCCCTTCATCCGTCTTAGTGATGTTTCCTTCCTCTCTCTTAAGCTTCAAAACCTGTTATTTTACCTCCAGATTTCCTCTGATAAAGCTGTGGAGGAGTTTGGGATTTTCTTTAGCCTTCCAAGTTATATCCCTTTCATAGTCTCCCTCTGCCTCTCTTCTTTTACTTAGGTGATAATTTCTTGCTCTTTTGTAAGTCTGCCAGTCATTTATACTTTTTTTTCTTCTATACCTTTTCCAGCATTTGTCTCTCCACTCCTTAGCTCTCTTACACTCATTGAACCATTTCTCTCTGACATGAATAATTCCTATTTTGGTGTAAGGTATGCAACGATCTACTCTCTTCCTATATTTCTCACAAAAGATGTCGTACATTTCTTGTACAGATTTGTTGCTAAAGAAGTCCTTCAGTCAATAACTGCTTGAAACGAGTTCCCCCCGTAAGGGGGCTAACAGAATTTTTATTACCTCATATTTACATAATTTATTTACATCCATTCAAAGGAGAAATGCATTTTATTCATGTACTGTATATTTTTTGGTAAACCCGATCGCAAAGTGATTCTAGGTGTACCTGGTAATGAATCTAATTCTCTTACTTAGTTTTTAAGTGTACCAAATGATACAGTTTATTTATTCTCTTGGCAGGTGCTCTTCTAGAAAATGTAAAGAGAGAGTCTACCTGTACATAAGAGTTATTTACTATTATTCTGAAAAGTATCAAAGTCACTGGAACAGTTTTTAAGTTTTATCATAGCATGCATACTTATCATATTAATAAATATACATACTGCAATCAATCATTTTATTAGCAATCCGAAGAAAAGAGGCAGTCTGATCATTGAGTTATCTACTGAATATATATTGATCTTTACACAATGGCCGAGGAAGGGAAATCTACAAGTGACCTTGTGAGGGAATGGAGGAGACCTGCTCATGGGACCCAGTATTTTTCAGCTGTGTCAGGTTAGTAGTATCTAATTAAGTACAGTACCTAAACAGGATAATATAAAGTTATCATAACTATTTTATAATACTTATTATGATAACAACATTGCAATATAAACTTGAGATGCCACACATTTTGTGTGCAGATTCCAAGATCATCCATAGTGATATCCAGTTACTTTGAAGTGATGCAAATAAGGTTATGTATTTTTTCAATATTTGTGTTCTTCAGCTTCCATGAGTGCCATGGCAGTTGGAGCTGCCATTGGATTTTCATCGCCAGCAACTGCTGCCCTTCTCCGCCCCAGTGACAATGAAACAGATATGTTTGAACTAAAGCTGGCTGATGATGACTTTTACTTGACTCCATCACAGAACAATTGGTTTGCAGGATCTCTCAGCATCGGAGCTCTTCTGGGATGTATGCTTGGTGGGCTGTCAATCAATCACATTGGTAGAAAAGGCACCATGTTAGCGTCTGTTGCTCCCCTAATGGCTGGTTGGATTCTTATAGGTGAGATTTTGTGACTCAGGAGTTTATAAGTATCTTAATTCGTTCTTATAGCATTGGAGATATAAATCAATATTTTTCCTTTATTTATTGAATGTCACTTTCATGTGGAATATAGCTCTGTAGAAGAGCTAAATATTTTTTGGTATTTTCTGTAGGACTGGCTCAGAATCTGGCTATGTTAGTTTGTGGGCGAATCCTATGTGGTTTGACAACCGGAATCAGTTCATTAGCAGTACCCACTTACACCACGGAATATGCTTCTAAAGACATCAGGGGAGCTTTAGGTATAGTATATTGGATATTTCCAAGTATAATATTAGTATACTCTTATCTGTCAGTATCAGGAATTGGTTTTGTTCACATGAGCATTAACAATATGGGGTCTGTGACATAATCATATAAAGTATTATTCCCAAGATGGAGCATTAGGCGGGTTGTCATGAGTTTCAGTGATATGTACCTATTTGTTCTATATTCCCTCGTATATACAAAATTTTGTTAAACTTGAAGCATTTGTAAACTTTCTGTAAAATTTTAAATTTAATCTCCGACAGGCTCTGGATTCCAGCTATTTATCACAATAGGAATCCTTTATGCTTTTGTGTTTGGTGCTATTGTCAACTCATGGAGATGGTTAACACTAGTTTGTGCTTCTGTTGGCGCTATATTTTTTGTCATTGCCATATTCCTTAGAGAATCACCTAACTACCTGTTGTCCAAAGGACGTGAAGAAGAGGCCAGAGAAGCCATGCAATATTTCAGAGGTGACTTATCTACCATGATCATTGTAGAGATGAACCAGTGTAAGGTGGAAACCTAGAATCGCTTGCCATTTTGCATAACATTATTCTTTGTGGATTGCTTGAATTACGTGTCTATATTCTGTCTCCTATTTTTGGTGCAATATTGATATTCAAAATAGCAACTTCCTTTTTTCAACCTTTAACCATAAATTTACCTACAGGCAAAGACTACGATATTGAAGATGAAATTACGGCTATGAAGAATTCTCTCGAAGAATCTAAGAAAGATAAAATATCACTTAAAGACCTGAAAACTCCTTATATTCTAAAGCCCCTCATCATTGCTCTTCTTTTAATGGTTTTCCAGCAACTTGCTGGTGTAAATGCTGTTCTCTACAATATCAATATCATTTTTCAGGTAATAAACATTATCCAATATCTTTGGTATAGCATTTACCTGATTTAGAGACTTGTTTTTCTTTATGATAAATATTACTACAGAAACTTTCCCCATCTTTCATAAAAAAAATTTAAGTATCTTCCAGTTCTAACGCGTTAATGCTTGAAATGTAAGACGTAGTTGGAGACTTTCGCACCTGATCATTGCATGCAAATATTCTTTCCGTTTTTTTAAGTCAAATTCTTTTCAGACACGTATAGATTAGAGAACATTTGTAAAAATTCTCTAATGCATCATGTAATATTTACTTCTGGTTACTGAAATCATAACATCATATAAAACAATATTCCGTCCTTCCTTAACTGCTTAACTGCATAAGCATAGTTTTCCGTTTATTAATGTTTGCTAGTTTATTGCACAATTTTTAGAGCACAAATCAAGTCTCCAAACGCAGTGTGTACCTATTTTATAGGCAAAATGTGATCAGGGTGGTATTATGCATATATAAATACGTAGAGTAGCTGTCACATATCTGGAACTTTTTATTTCTAACATGATGCCTTGCTAGAATCCCTCAGATGGTAGCAAAGTGGTTTCAGTAGAACGAAACGGGGAGACAGTCATACCCTCTTCATCCTCAAACGTTCTTTCTGATGTTTTGGGACAAAAAAAAAAATTAGTTTTAGAGAGGAAATATATTACCAACTCATTGCTCCTTATCCATCAATCTGATCTCACGACATGTAGGGAATGTAAAAGAGGCACAGTATGCTTTCTCTCCTATAACTAGGGATAACTATATTATTATAAGTGTAATAACTACTTGCAGTTCTCTTTCAGGATTCAGGAA
>JAXCGZ010019020.1:107500-126569 GCA_037179515.1 Halocaridina rubra
CTGGCTAAACAGCCCCGACTCCCTAAAGTAGGTCAGAGCTGATTCTGGGCTTTCCCACAGAGCTCTCAGGGAGTGTATGGAGTGTTCTTGGTGTATATGGTTGTGTGCTGTTCAGATATCTACAGTTGTACCTAGTCACGAACTTAATCCGTTCCTAAACCCTGTTTGTAAGGCAAAAAGTTCGTAACTCAAAAAATAAACATTCCCAATGAAATTAATGTAAAGCCAATTAATCCATTCCCCAGCACCAGCAATACACCCTTTTCAGTTTTTTTTATGAGTATAAGCATGTAGTATATACACCTGTAATATGAAAATTATAATAATAATAGAAAGAAATTCTACTCTACTAAAATAAAACATGGTACAGTACTGTATTTACCTTTGTGGTTGATAGTTGCTGGCACACGGGGATGGTGGTGAAGGAGGAGGAAGGGGACTACTCCTTTGAAATAGAGTCCCCTTCCATAAAAACGTCAGGCAACTGTTCAGGTATAGGCTGTATTTCTGGTATTTTCTCTCTATGTTCTCTTTTGGAAGGTGGTTCTCTGGCTATTGGCACAAAAACACGATTCAGAGAAATTTGTCTTTTTCATTGCTGATAAATATTTCTAAAGTGAGACATCACATTGTCATATAAAATGTTTATTACTCTGTTGCTCACAGTTTTGTCTAGGTGATGAGTATCAATTAAAGCCTGCACATCACTCCACTTACTAAAAATTTCTTTGTATTTTTCACTGGAAACTTTTATCCTCTCTTCCCCCTCCTCCACTGACTGCTCCTCTTGGAGAGTCTTCACCTGTTCACGTTGCAAGTCTATTAGTTCTTCAGAGGTGAGTTTTTGTTTGTGATCCTCCACCAGCTCTTCCACATTTTCCTCATTGACCTCCAAGCCCAAAACTTTTGCCCATGGCCATAGTTGCATTCATAATTTTAATAGCTAACTCCTGCTTGAAACCCTCGAAGTCTCTATCAGCCACACAACCTGGCCAAAGTTTCCTTCAGGCAGAGTTCAACTTGCGGTATGAGACCTCCTTCCTTGCCTTTTCAATGAGGTCAATGCAGTGGAGGATATTAAAGTGGTCTTTCCAGACTTAACAAAGGGTCAAATCATGTCATCGGTGCTCTGAGAACACCAGGCAAAAACACCCTTCGTATAGAGCTTCTTAAAATTGTGCATCACTTTCTGCTCCATGGGCTGGAGGAGAGGAGTGGTGTTTGGAGGCAGAATTGTGACTTTTATGAAGTCGTATTCAATAGGAACTTCTTCTTCCAACCCAGAGGATGGGTAGGAGCATTGTTCATTATGAGAAAACACTTGAGGGGTAAACTTTTTTCTTCAAGATATTTTTTCACAGCTGGTGTAAACACTTCAGTCAATCGCTCTATGAATAAAATCCGTGTTACCCAAGCCTTTGTATTCAAACATGCAAACAAACATTTATTTCCATTTCTCCAGTGGCTATTCGACCTCCACATTACCGCAAGTCTAGCCTTCAACGCGTTATTGTGCTTAAAACCTACTTACTCTTGCAGTCCCCATTAGCATTAGCACACAATTAAAGTGTAAGTCTGTCATTGGTTTATAGCCAGGCAATGCCTTCTCCTCTTGGGTTATATAGGTCCTTCTAGGCATTTTCTTCCAAATATAGTCCGGTTTCATCATAGTTAAATAGTTGCTGCGAAACAGACAAACAAACAAACAAACAAACAAAAATTTATTTCCATGTTGTACAATGGTTATTCAACATTAATAGTAACTTATAAGTAGACATGTAATTAAACTAATAAATAAGAGGGTTATACATATAGTTAAATTAAATGTAGCTTTCATAGAAAATAATAATGCTGTAATAAATATGTTAACAATAATGTTAATAATAAAGTAGTAAGTATCCCACTAGATACAGGATCGTTATTATCGGCATCATTTCCATATTTGTTTCCTTACAATGAGAATAATTAGTTCTTAATGAGCAGCAACTATTTGTCCAAAAGAAAATTATATAGTTTGCCTTTGAAAGCTGTGAAGGAGGATGCATTTTTAAGATGCTCTGGAATATTATTCCAGAGTGTTGGCCCTTTGATAGTGATCATCTTTGAGCCTGCTTCTGTGTTTGTTCTGTGAATAAAGAGCTCACTGCTCTGTCTTGTGTTGGTTCCCCTTATATCCCTGACTGTTTTTAAATCAAATAGCCAGCTAGGATAATGATGGTCCAAAATTTTGAATACAAAAACATAAATAGCATAAGCGACCTTATTTTCTGCCCGCAGCCACCTAAGTTTATTGAGAGCTGGTGTGATGTGGTCATATTTTCTTATTCCTCCCAGGGCAACTCGAGCTGCAAAGTTGATAAGCTTCTGTATTCTGTTTATCTGAGTCTTAGTGGTAGCTCCCCAAACAGTTGTGCAGTAATTAATGTGACTTAGGGCTAGAGATTCAACAACAGTTATTCGAGTGGTAGTCTCAATATTGTCTTTTATACATGATAAGTACATTAATGTTCCTGTAACCTTTTTGCATACTTTATCTATGTGGGAATCAAACAACATGTGGTTATCAAAGTGAATTCCTAGGTTTTGGACTGTTTTGCTAGGTGTGATAATATTGTCGCAAAAATTAATTGTTGTGTTTTCTGGAATTTGTGCTATGTGGAACCTTGAACCAATAAATATGCACTGTGATTTACTTTCGTTAATTAACAGCCCAATTTCTTGGAAATAGTTTTAATTTTTGACAGTGTTTTCTGCTCTTAAAGTTAGCTCTGGGAGATTATTAATATCACCACTAAGGAGTAGTTGAGTGTCATCTGCATATTGTACGACTAGACAGTCAGAAATGAAAGAAGATAGATCATTTACGTAAATGGAGAAGAGGATAGGACCAAGTACTGATCCCTGTGGAACACCAAATGATACATTTTTTGGCACAGAGATAATGTTGTTAAGACGTATGGACTGTTTACGATTAGATAGATACTCGCTAAACCAGCTTGGATCAATATTTAAGTTAATACATTTACTTAAAAGAATTTCATGGTTTACACTTTTGATAAGTCCAATAATATAAGAATAGATATTTTTTTTCATATCTATATTATTATATATACTATTCGTAACTTTAAGCAGTGCAGTTTCCGTCGAAAGTTTCGGTCTGAAACCATGTTGGTTAATACTTAATAGTCTATTTGATTCTAAATATGACATAGGTTGGCATGCAACAATTTTTTCTAATATTTTAGAGATAATGGGTAGCAGGGAAATGGGACGATAGTTTGTCACATCTTCTCTGTCCCCCTTTTTATGCAGAGGTATTACATGTTATATTTTCCAAGAGTCAGGAAACTTTTTAGTGACAATGGAAGTGTTCATAATAGTTAGAATATAGGATGCAATCATGGGTAGAGCGTCTTTGATGAACTGAAATGGTATACCATCTGAACCATAAGAGCCAGAGTTTCTTAGGCTCTTTATGGTAAGAATTAGGGTAGCACAATCGATAGGATTTATCTTGAAGTACTCTCTTGTGTTTACATTGGAAGAATTGTCATTTAAGCAATTACTCATATTCACTGAGTTGATGTTTTCTTGAGTTTTTTCATATGTATTTTTTCCAACGTTAGCAAAATTGTTATTAAAGTTTTCTGCTTTGTCTTTCAACTCCATAATATTTTCATAAATTTCTGAGGTACTCTTTTCATTTGGTATCATGCTTCTTATCACTTTCCATGTTGCTGCTGTATCATGTCTAGAGTCATTAAATTGTTTTTTGTAAAAGTCTTTTTTACTTACACTGATTAGAGATCTGACACGTTTCTTTTCTGTTTTATAACGTTCTCGGAGAGTCATATCATATCTATTCAAACCGTTACTTTCGATAAATTTGGCGAATTCTAGCACGTAGGCATCCGCTGCCTTTTGGTCCGAACTAGCCGCCTCTCCATGAAACAACACTTTGAATCCCAGTTCGTCAACGAAATTTTCCAAATCAGCATCTACTGGCATTAAATTCATCAATTTAAGTTCCACTAGAACTCGGAGTGTTTGCTACTAAATCATGGTGCATTTGTAGAGCCTTAGTGTATATTATAGCCTCACTAACACTCTCCAGTGAGCTGTTTTTCATTTATCCAAATCAACAATAACTTTTCTACTTCTTCTATCAACTGTGAACTATTCTTTGTTAATATAGTCACTCCTTTAGCCATGTCAGCCCCCTTTAAGACCTCTCTTATTTTTCAAGCTAGTACAGATGGTCGATTTCGCCATGTTATACTGAATGGTGAGATCAGAAACATGAGCACCTTTTTCATATTTGGCAATTATTTCTTTCTTCATTTCCACTGTTATACATTTAGGCATTTTAACGCCACTATCACTAACGCACTTAGCTTTCTTAGGAGCCATAGTGAGGGATAGCTTAAAGTAAATATCAAAACAATGGAAAACTACAACAAAAGAACAATGAACAAAGTACACAGCGTGGGCACCAATGCAGAACTGAGAGCAACCATGCTGTCGCCCGGACAAACATGAATGTTGTCGCCTGGGCAGATATGTCTGTTTGTACCTCAAGGGTTGTTCAGGAGCTGATGCAAAATTTATTCATAAATAGTGTTCATAGGTCGATTTTTTCATGGGTGGGGGCGTTCTTGGGTCGAGTTTCCACTGTACCTGTATATAGTTTTGGAAGGTGTAGGGAGCATCATGAGCAGATTCAATTGTTTGTGTAGCATTTGATGTTATCCAATAATGTACAGGTGATATGCGTCCAGTTTTTGCATGAATTGCAGAAAACTAACCATTGGTGTGTTGACTCGAAGTGATGGATGTGAATGGAGTATGTTGGACCTATATGTTGGTAGCTGGGTTCTGGATTGCTTTCAGTGTCTCCAGTCAGACATTTTCATGTGTTAAAAAGTGAGCTAGTTGCCTTGGTGACCAAAGCCTCTGCTCTCTGAGGGGTAGGCCTTGGTTGTGGCAGATTAGTTTCCATTATTGCTCCTCTTTCATGATGGTTGGCCTTCTCTGCAGAGTTGTAGCTCAGAAAGTGGACCCACAATGAAGATTCTGCCACTACAGATGCATACAGAAAGGGTTTGAAAGGTTGTTTAGTATTTCTTAGACCATTTAATACTCTATACTGTACAATATAGCATAATATATCCTATAAATCTACTTCAAGCATTGTTAGGTTTACACCTATTTTTTTCAACTTATTTTAATCAGGAAAACAAATTTGTCCAACGATCACCATTTCAATAACTCTTCATATGCCTTAGTGCATACTTATATCTATCATGAATGTTAGAGAGAGCTGTCCTCTCACCCGTTTCATTATACTCGTGTATAATTATTGTTGAATGTGCTTGTAAGGTTGTGTAGTTATATGTTTTGACATATTGCAATATGGAACACCACAGGATCAGCTGGGCACTTTTTTTTACAATGTTGATGCATCTTTTGTTCAACTTTTTGTTAGAGATAATATAGGCAGCTGCAGTATTCAATGCAAATTTATTTGACAGTGACTCATATCTCAGCTGCTGTAGACTTAAATGTTAATGTCACTGTCACATGAAAAAAAGGTGATTATGTGATATTTTTTCGAAAGTTACCTTGATTGCATGCATTTGTTGTTGTTTAAAATAAAATTCAGTTGTGAAATCAGTTCACATCCGCATCATGATTTTTCTTCATGGCTATCGAACAATCATGCTGAATTTTTGTTTGTCAATTTATCTCTCTGATTATTGCTTCTGAAAGTTGAAAATATAATCCAAGCAAACCATCTCTTCTCAGGAGAATTTTTCTATCCAAATATGAAGGAGGTCGCAGGGAGTATGGCAACCTCACTTAATTGGACTTTTGTGTTTATTGTCACCTTCACTTTTGAACCTCTCCAGGTAAGTTTTCTCACTTAATAGATATAGTATTAGCAGTGTGTTCCTGGTTAAAAAAAAATAAAAAAATAAAAACAAGGGCTATCGCCTTATGTTGAAGTCTGAAGGTTTGTTATAATTCTTTGGCTGCATTGTAAAAATATACAAATTTTACAGAAGACTGTATTCACACTGCTTATTGTTCCTTGGGTGGATTTTTCAGCCACAAAGTGCACCTGAAATTGGGAAAGTTGGAAACCAAGCCTTTTCAAATGTCGTAATTCAATATATAATACTCTTTGGCTTCTTACCAAATCACAAGAAACTGTGTGCAAGTTTTGAACATAAAAATTTGCATCTACTGAGGAAATAGGATGAAAATTAAGTAAAAATATACTTTCCAATACCTTCATGAGGATGAAAGAAGTTTTGAATAGTCATTGTTATTTTAATTTTGTAGACTGGCATCCACGATTACGGAGTGTATTGGCTATTTGGAGGAATAGGCATAGTCAACTTTATCTTCTGTTTACTGGTGGTACCAGAAACCAAAGGGAAAAGTATTCAAGAGACGACTGCATATTTCGGTGGTTCATCAAGTTAAGGGTCTCTTTGTAAGTAGAAACCTATCTCGAATTTAGATTCTTTTAACAAGACCTTGTTGTTAAATGAAGTACCATTATTTTTTAATAATTAAGAGGATGATGCCTTCCTCAACAATTTGAAAGTAGAAACAATCTCAGGGTTTCAGAACTTTTTAAAAGTAAATACAATATATAAAGTACTTGTTTTTAAATTCATTTGATAGCACTATTAGACATCCCTTCTTATAAAAAGAATTTAGTATTCCATAGCTTTAATATATTTAGCATAGTCAAGTACTATTTTTTTTTTTTTTTTACCAATACGACACCATATCTTAATGGAGCCAGAAGTGGCCAAAATTTAACAAAAGAACAGAAATCTGGCTTTGAACTTTGTCTTCTTTGGGTATCTGGGCTGGAGAGCTATATAAAAAGGTGATGGGTTGGAAAGCTGACTCTAGAATAACCCCTACCCCTAAAGTACACAATAGTTCCTGTTGGGTATTATTAAAAACTTATTTTAATATAATGCATGACTGTGCAACCTTTGACTGCATTCCTTCACAAGACATTGATGCACAGTGACGGGAATGTTCATTATTAGTATACAGTATATGTAGTTTGAAGACAGCAGACAGCTTCTGCAAAAGACAGATCTACGAGAGGCCATCTTCTTATAGAATACAAGTTTCTACCAATTAACTTCCTCATAAAGGACATCTGTTCATTAGTTTCTTTCACAACTGACATGATTGCAGAGTTAGGGCACATATTGAAACATTCTCGTCCTGTAAGCTTACAAGAAATGGAAGTCTTCTAGCTTTCTGAATATACATACTTGCGAGACCAGCATATGAAAAGTTTGTATCCTCTTTAACAATAAAGCCATGCGATTCTCCACACGGATATGGTCTACTAGTTCTATATTATTCATAAAAATATTTTCAGATTTCGTACCCCATACCTCTTAAAGAAATTTCCCGAACTTTAGGCAAAGATATCACATCCATACCAAAGTCCAGTGTTTTTGGTTGGTGGACTTGGCACATACAACTCCCTTACTCTCCATAAAGAGTATTCCAAGTTCAAGTGCGTATATTCTAAATTTCAGGAATCTTTGGAAAGTATGTCTTCAAAGGATAATTCATGTGAAGTTCAAAGTATTTACATCTTTTGCAGATGTACCCAATCCTCAAAATTATTGCCAGTGTGTGATGACGCTGGATTGAAAATTAAGAACGGTAACAGGCAAAGGCAAACTAATATTGGATAATGAAAATGACAAAATTCTTGTAAATAAGACATTGTAAATTTATTCACAATTACACAATTTACAGTGACCATTACGCAGCATTTGAATATTCTTCCGATATATCTGATGTGCTAGATAGTAATGTTAACCCAGGATCCGAGTAACCGCTTTCACATAAAAGGTGGTGCAGGTGTAGTGGGGTGGGCGTGGGTGGGAGTGCAGGGGCAGGTTGACCGGCGGGGGCAGCTGGGGGTGAGTGGGCCACCAACGCTGGGAGACGAGACAAGTTGGCCGCCCACGGGCAGCCCCCGGGGTGTTGCCGAGCCTCTGCACTACCACAGTAGCACCTAAACCCGCAGGGGGCGGCCGCCCAAAATGGCCTCGAGGACCAGTCTCCACCTCAGAAGTGGAAACAGGACGACTGACCCCGCACCCGCACCACTCCTGCAGCTGATTTTTCTCTTCTCAATTTTTTTTTATTTTATTTTTTATATTTTTTTATATTTTTTAAACCAGAGGTATGCCTACACTTTAGCCTTTAATACAAAGCAATACACAGAGCAGGTATACATTAACTAAACACATTCAATTACATAAAATCAGGTAGTCTAATTTCTGTAACACTTTTTTTTAAATAGGTTATAACTACATGGGGAGGATTGTGACGATAGAAGGATCAGCACGGAAGATAAATTCTTTACAAGAATTTTCCTTCAGTCTGAAATGGCTACCAGTTTGGGCTTGGTCTCTACGGGTATCGGGTGGGAAGGGTAGCTATTGGGGTCCTCGAAGGCCCTTTCACTCGCCTTCCTCCCAGGAAGAGAATATAGGGCACTGAAGATGTGATAGGAAGCAGGTTGATAAGTATTGGGAAAGGGAATGATAATAGTTTTTAATTTGGGGAAAAGGGGAAATGCTCCCTGAAGACTATTCGGGACTGAAGCGCAGCTAAACCAATCTGGTGTTCTAGGCGCACTACACAAGCCTCTAACATAAAACACAAGCTGGTGTTATGCCCTTGGGGGGCAAGACTAAACAAGGGATTTGTACAGGCAAAGTAGAGGGACCACAGCGGTAGCCACCTAACTAAGGTGTTGTGGTAAATGATGGTTTGAAGTGGTTGTGGATAACCATGTTAACTGGCCATTTTAAAACCACAATCCCAGAATTATGTTTTACCACAGCAATCATTTTTGCAGGATGGCTGAGACAGCATAAGAGGGGCCGCAGGCTTCAGGGAGCGAAGGAAGCCCGGACACCCTCCTGTCAGCCATCATAAACATGACTGTCCAATGACTCCTGGCACCAATATTTCTCCACCATTCGCACCACTTACCTACCACTCTCCTGGTGCCATCCAATACCTCCAACCAACCTCATATACTGTAACAGGTGCAATAAACTCACTGCTATGCCTATGCTCTCTGCCTAGGGACAATTATATTGGCACTTTCAATAAACTTTTTTTCCCACAAAGTTGTTCTGGCATCCTCATTTTTCCATCCATAGAAAAAAAAAATTCCTTCCACATACCTGCATTCTGTAATATAATAGAAATTTTCAGATCTAGAATTCCTATACATTCAGCACAGCAAAGGCCACCTTCACTGCTGTCCAACAAAGCACAGCTGGCCAATACAGTGTGCAAATGGTGAGAAACAGTGAGAGCCAAAGGCCCATAGCAAGAGGTTTTCCCACAAATGTTACAATCCTGTGTTGTTGTATGGTTACCTAAAACTATGGCGCTCACACTGATGCTCATATTTTAAGGGTTGGGGGAAAAGGAAGGTGATCATTGCACACCCTCCAGTTTTTGCCAGCACCTCTCGCCTTCCTTCTGCCAGCCAACGTAATATATACCAAAAATCTCAATGTGGAAGTCTTCCAAGAAAAGGACTGGAAGAGATCAAAGACCATATTCTGAAATGAACTCAAGATAAAAACTGGGCGAAAAAACAGTGCTTCCTCTTGAACGGAGAGGTTACAAAGAAGTGAGAGGTGCCAGCACTTTTAAAACAAGTTAAAAGTATATGTAAAGCTTTTAAAAATTATTTGGTAGTGGAACTGATCAGTAACTCAGTCATTTATATAGCACAATTTGGTGGGTTTAAAAAACACATCCACAGCTACAAATAATTGTCACCAGTCTACTTAGATGCACTTATTACTTAATAAATTAAAAAAGTACAAAATAAATTCATTCTAATTGAGATTTTCTCCACATAGATTCACAAAAAGCAGATCTCTGGTGTTGACATAGGTAAAATAAATAAAAGATAATAAAAACTCATCCAATAGCCATTTCTACAACAAACTGTTTAGGGCAATCGAGTTTTTGAGCTCATCCTTTGCCCTCTTGACATAACTTATATAGGCTCATTTATAACATAATATACAGTATATATATATTATTATATTATATTATATATATTTATAAAATTAGCAAAAAATATGGACACCAAAAGCATGAGACAGAACAGTTTTGTGAAATCATTCTAAATTAAGTTTCTTCAATTTTGCACAAATGACATTACTCATCTAACTTTGAAGGGTTGGGCAGTTGCTACACATGGTGAGCAAGGGGAAGGGAAAGGATAAAGAGGGGAAGGGACCATTATAGGATATACATGGAAGAGATCCAAGTGGGCTTTGGAAAGGGGTTATAAATTGTATTAGGAGGATATAGAAAGGAAGGGACAAGGAAGAGAAAGGTAGCCCACATAACAGGCTTGTTTGTGGTCCATGGGGCAAATTGACTTTTTAATAGTTAAATGTCTGTGGCGTGTGATGTTCCTGCTAATGCTTCTTCCAAAGGAGATGACGGCGATGACGACGTCGCTCCCGAAGTAGTAGTCTCGTAGTCAATCTGAAGGGGGCTATGGGCAGGTTGCCTTGACGACCATACATCACATGCTAAGTAGTCTACATTTGGAACAATTTTGTCTTAACTGTTTATAGGTATCCCAGTAAAAGTTTTCAAATAAAAATATAAAAGGAATAACAATCTATTATATTATGATTATAATTATAACAAATTTCCTTCAAAGTAATGATATACAAGTTAGAAGTATTAGTGCAAGAGGGGCTTGACCATGGAGTACTGTGAAGCAGTCAGTACTCCCTGGTTAAGAAAGTTAGAAGGATTTTGTGCTCTCTCTCTCTATATATATATCCACTATTAACAACAATTTGAATATCATGACGAGCGGAGAGATGATATCACGCAAGTATATGCACAGGAGTATTTGAAATCAATAAAACTTTTTTTTAATTCATCTTACGAACTGGGGACACCATTCCATTGAATGTGCGTACAATTGTAGCGTTTTTAACAAAATCAACAGACTAAAAATTGAACAGAAAATGGTTCTTATGAGGAGATGACTCTCCTTTTATTTTTTTTTTATGTTTGCGCCACCCAAGATGAGCAGGAGATCCACGAGTGATTATGGGGAGGCAGTCCCAAGAGATTGAAAACCCTCCGCTGAGGAGACTAGACGGGGAAGGTTAAACAGTCCTCCCAGATCCACCACCCCATACCACCCAGCCTGCCTGCTTGGCTCGCTCAAGTGGAGCGAGTCTATAGCCGCCCACTGTACCCACACATACTGGCCATCACAAAAGTTCATATTGTCTGAGATGCATCCTTTGTATGATGTCACGACAGTCGTTGAACACTCGTCGGATGTTTTCTGTATCGACGGCACAAGTGAAGTGAGGGTAGCAGAAGTGCTTGCCATCACCACTGGCTGTACTTATCCTCTGTAAGAACCAAAATAAATGTGAAGCAGCAGCAGCTACAATATGTCCAAACTAAAAAAAAGTTACCTGTCAAATGAAAATTGTGGTGTATTTCATTTCAAGAAGGAAAAAAATTGGTATAATTTATTTTCATCTAAATTAAGTATAAGTGTCAATACACTGAGATAAACTATTCTGACTCCACAACGCAACGGGTAATTTGAATTCAAAATTTAATATTAGCGACACCATTAATACTTATTATTCTCATGAAAAAGGAATTACTGTAAGCCATTCTGACTACAATGCAAAACAGGTGAGTAAATATTTTACGACTTTTTTCTTTACAAATCTAAGGACAGTTTTAATAATGGTAATACTTACTAGAAATTCGTCCCTGATGAAATATTTTGCGCGAACCACCTCCGGATCTTCCCCTGGTTCAATGTTAGCATCTGATGGGGTTTGATACCGTGCAAAGTCAGGAAAGTAATCTTCCAACTTGCTCTTACCTGCCTTGATTTTTTCACCAAGGAGATCTTGTTTATTCAGAAACAAGATAACACTTATTGTGCGTAACCACCTAAAAGAAAGAGTATATTAACAAGTGAGACCTTGCTTGATGTACAGTTTTAAATATGTTTCAAAATCTGAGAAAATACATAGGCAACAAAGTGCACTCTGAAAGCACCACCTCAACTATTAGTTAGATTTAAGGCAACTTCTGTTGGCAATGCTGTTGCCTTGCATAATATACAGAATTCAGGGAGGAAAAGCTTCCTATACTGCAGCTGGCTATGATGTTGCCTTGCATAATATACAGAATTATGCAAGTAAAAATTTCCTCTTGGTTATGCTGTTGCCTCGCATCATATACAAAATTCCAGGAGTAAAAGCTTGCTACACTGTTGCTTTGCATCATACACAAAATTTAGGGAGGAAAAGCTTGCTACACTCCTGTTGGATATGCTATTGCCTCGCATCATATACTGAGTTTTGGGAGGAAAAGCTTGGTACACTGCTGTTGGCTATGCTGTTGCCTTGCATCATACACAGAATTCGCGGAGGAAAAGCTTGGTACACTGCTGTTGGGTATGTTGTTGCCTCGCTTCATGTACAGGAAGGAAAAGATTGCTACACTCCTGTTGGCTATACTGTTGCCAGGCATCATATACAGAATTCAGGGAGGAAAAGCATGCTATGCTCCTATTGGCTATGCTGTTGCCTCGCATCATACACATAATTCAGGAAGGAAAAGCTTGCTACACTCCTGATGGATATGCCATTGCCTAGCATCATGTATATTATGCAGGGAGGAAAAGCTTGCTACACTCCACTTGGATATGCTGTTGCCTCGCATCATATACAGAATTAAGGGAGGAAAGGCATCCTACACTTCTGTTAGCTATGCTGCTGCCTTGCATCATATACAGAATTCAGGGAGGAATAGATTGCTACACTCCAGTTGGGCTATTTAGTTGCCTTTAATCATACAATTATATAAGGATTGCATACCTTCTCTAAGCTCAAAGGATAAGAAAAGTATCAATAGTAAATTTGACATTCTGAAAACTTCAAACTTAGCAAAGCCACTGAAAAATACGCCAAAATTAATATGAAGCACATTGAATGATGGTTTACATTCTTTACGTACATTACAATAGTTTTAAGTCACAATTTATTTTGTAAGCTGTTGCACACATTTAAATTTATCAGCAAGATTATTTCACCATATTATGAATATTGGCAGTCTCGCTTTAATATTCTTTTCTCTTTTTTTTCTTCTTCTTTTTGATGGGACAGGATAGGAGGAGAAAAAGGGGAGGGGGATTAAGGATATAAGGGAATTGGAGGGAAAAAGCACGAAAATTAAATAAAGTAAGAGATAAAACAAGAGAGGGGCAGACCCCCGAGCTAAGTTTCGATCTGGAATTCAGATACTTTTGGGTTATCCATGATGATGTAAATGAAATTCCAAATTCTGACATAAAACATCACTCCAAAGTGAAGACGATGTGGAAGTAACCAACAAACTGAATTATACTCATAAAGCAATAAAGAGGTACACTTCAATATCTTCCATACATTTTGTTCCATTTAAACAAATATACTTTAAACTTTCAATTCCAAAATGTGAATGAAAAATTTAAAAATCCCACCATGAGCAGAAATATAACAAAAACAAAACATCTGACAACCAAACTCGTATTTCTTTGACAAAATTTACAACCAAACTGTGTAAAAACTTTGAATACGAGACAGAGCCAAAATAATATGAATTTTTCAATGGTAGTACAAGGCATTAGCCTGGTATAGACAGTGACCCTTTGAGGAGGAGTACTTAAATTATAGAAATTCATAAAGGCATGTGCTTTGATTAATTCTGTTATATGTATCTCACTAACCTTAAACAACCCATGTTATTACTATGCAATCCAAACCTGGATGTACATTTTTTCTTTAACATGTCTGTTCTATACCTTAAAAGTTAGCTTCCGCCTCCAGTCAGGTAAATGCACCAGCAAAACAAATAAATGCTAAAGGTCCTTAAGATACATATACAATGATGATAAAGAGGGGCAAAAATAATGTCAAATATGCGATTATGTACCTGTTATTCCATATACTTTTAAAGAGATCTAACGATTCTCGTAGCCTGTTTTGACTGGGGTCTTCCCTCAGGACCATGTTATAAGATGAGCAGGCAGTCACGAAAATAATGGCCGTAACATCATTGAAACATTGAATCCATTTTCGCCTCTCATCTCTTTGACCACCCACATCAAACATGCTGTTATAAAGGAGAAAGACAATCCAACTTGTAAAAACATTAAATATGTCTGTTTTAATTCTTAAGTTAAACCCTTAAAGATTAGAGGTCTAATATAGTTAAAGTAAGACCCCTCTCTAATCACTTGAACCCACTATCTCTATATGGTTGAATAAACAGGCAGAATTACAGGAATTCACCGACCTGTCCCAATTTAATTGGCAATGACATGAAACTGTGAATGTCAATCCAACCATGGGCCAAAATCAAACCTAGGGCCAATATATTACCAGCCCCAGTTGCTACCATTGTGCCACAATGTCACTAGAAAGCCAATACGGATATAATGAACTATCCAGTCAAGTTTAAAGTTGCTTTTGGAGTCAACCAGGTCTCATATTGGAGAAGCATAATTCTGCAGAAAACATTAGTAACTACTATTGGAAAACAGTGACTTTCCTTTGGACTGTACCACCTCAAATACATACAGTAAATTTAATGACAGCATGAAAGAAACAGACTAAAGCTCATTGTATAAACACCTTATAATACTAATCACACTTTTTCCAACTTGACGCCATTATCCCAATGAAGTAAACTGTCTAGTTACTAGTGGAATTAAGAGGCAGCAGGATTTCATCAAATCTTGCACATCCACACTCCTACTACTTAATGTACCAAGAGAAAAAAAATCGGTAAATGGACTATCTGCCCTTCAACCCCCATCTTAAATAGGTGCTCTTTTCAACGAGTTGAAATTTGTTCAGTCCACCTCTCCCGTCATTTAACACATAAATTTTAATCAGAAACATGAAAAATAAAACTAGAGTTAGGATATCCAGCATTTCTAATATCAAATCTCAGCTTACTTATCATATTATTGAATGGGTTAAAAGTGATATAGCAGTCCAGGAAAACTAAGTGCAAAGGCAAATGTTTTCAACTTATTTATTTTATTACACTTTAGCAGCGATTTAACTGAAAGCAAAATCTTATGACATTTATCTGTAGAAAGCGAATATACTTTATGGCCTTGAAAAAAACCTGTCATATTGCTGCATGAAGCAAAGCAGACATACCTCCCAGAAACTTCCAAATATGGCCAGCTCATCATTACACTTCTTACAGAAGTAAATTTTTCAAAGATTTTCTTCATTTGTACATATATTTCATTAATTATCTCTTTTTGAGGAAAGAATTAAAGAAATTTAAAGCGGGATATGCAGACCTTACCTACAGAAAAAAAATACTGGAAAGCACTTCAGAAAAAAAAAATTATTTTCTGATGGATAAGTAACAATCAATACAGGAATGGCAGTGAAATCAAATTCCGCAGTGAAAGGCTTAAATAGGGTGCCATAACCCACTGAGTTAGCAGTGGCCACAATGTAGGAAATTGCTTTAAGTGGCAGTGGTTCAAACTATCCTACCCATGTTTGTCTTGTGCCAGCAGCTTCATGGCAAGAAAAAATTAATGAAATGAAAGATTTGCCAGTCCTCCGCCCCCAATCATCTTAAATCCTTTATTTTTCAATACAGAGAAAAAAGGGGACGGAATTCCTTCTCCACCACCAAAAACAAATATTTATCACATATAATAAGAAACTAATAACCTAAGCTCTGGAGTTTGGATATCCAGAATTTTAAATCACAAATATCTTCTTGCATTATTATTTGAAGGTATAAACCAGGAAATCAGATCATTATTTACATGTTAAAATGTATACATTTCATATTAAAAGAGGTATTGAGTGTATTAGTGAGACTTCTTGCATTCACTTCTAGATAAAGTGCTATGGAAGAGGTCTTCATAAGATATATTACTACATACTGGCTTTGTGTTTCAAAAGATATAAAGTACCTCTATTAAACCACAACTCAAGTGTTTGTTAACTCCATTAGCTTATGACCTCCTACAACAAAACATATAAAATTTTAATAGTCTCCTGCATGCGAATTTACTGAAAACTAAGTTTGGAATTGGTCTCAAAAGAGCCTAACTGGAGATTCAACATTATCTTGCTCAGTTAGTCTTTTCTTGTAATATTTGAATAATATTTTTTCTCAAAATCATTACTTTGTCCACTGAATATGCCTTTATCAGGTCACAATTCAGCATTTATGTACCCATCTCCTGTATGACAACCAACTGCTTGTATGAAACTTACTGGAAATTAACTTTATCTACTTGAAACCTGGTCTCAAAAATGCCTAAAGTGAGGACTCGACATCGTAAAATATCTTGCTCAGTAGGCGTGTAATCTGGTTGCCTCACTATGTGGACACGGTCAAGGAAACTGAAAGAGAATATAAACTCATTAGTATAATCAGCAAACTAGTGGACAACTGCAACTTGGTAGGGCATTAAAAGTCATTAAAATTCCAATAAGAAAAGTATAGAAAAAGGAGGCAACAGGGCTTCATCTTCTATGAGAGGTTTTGTGCGTGTAAAAAATAAGGAAGAAGATATTACCAGCTCTTGCTTGCCCCATTCCTTCCATTCTTTCTCTCGTGCCACGAAGGAAAAATTAAAAAATATATTTACAAAATTCATAAACCTGATGGCAATGCCATCTACAGGTGAACTTCCTTACTACCTCTGAAGCTCATAGTGAAGATAAAAAGTGTTTTATATACAAAGTTTGATATATTAGAAACTTAGCCATAGCCATATTCTGACGGAGATGCCACTTCCGAAATAGTGTCATAACCATATTTTGTCAAGAGTACCATTTACGAAATGCTTAGGGGGAAAAAATAAATAAAAAATAAATAAATCTGCAGCATTTTCATTCTAAAAAACTTTTCACAGTAGACACACAATGCCTTTAACTCTGATCACGTTTAGCAGCCGGTTAAGTATAATTACATAAAAATAACTGGGGCATTAAGACGTACAAAAATGTAAAATTCAGGTAAACTTGATAAGAAATGGCACGATGAATCTACTCTGTGGAGGCACTTTAAAGAAATAAGGCACTGACGAAATCTATATATGAGAGCCTCCTGAAATCGAACCAGAGTCTTGTTAAGAAGCTCATGTGCAAATAAGGTGTTTACAATTAATTTTTTCACAAAAGTGAGAAAACGAGAATTTCCGTCTCCATCTGTCAGGTTTAGTAATGGTTAAAGCAAAGCAAAATATCTCTTAAACATATTTATATTAGATATATTAAACTGTATTTGTAGGCAAGTAAACTAAACAAAAGAATTCAAGGGCATTCAAACAGCAATGCCCTTTTATTTACTGAAAAACCTCTTAAATAATGGTAACATTGCACACACACACACACACACAGAGAGAGAGAGAGAGAGGAGAGAGAGAGAGAGAGAGAGAGAGAGAGAGAGAGAGAGAGAGAGAGAGAGAGAGAGAGAGAGAGAGAGAGAGAGAGAGAGAGAGAGAGTACGCGCGCGCGCGTGCCTGCCTGCCTGCCTGTGTTCTGATCTCTTCATACAATATTTTAAGTATAATTTCAATGTAATTTAATATATTCAACTGCATTCAAAGACGTAAAGCTACATATGCACTACGATAAAAAGAGAGTAACGCCATTACCCACTTTTATTCTGACATGAAATAACACGAGAATAAATGCATATGAAAAGACCCGCAAAATGAAAAACATTAAATTCAGTGAATGTATTCATGGATAAAAATCCAAAGACGGCGAGGGTAACAGCGACTCATGTTGAATGAATGTGTAATTTACACATGTTTAACAAGATCATCAGACAGATGATGGTGACTCATGCCAAGGTCGAGTGCCATGATCATTAACAAACAGGTGTAGCAAACGGAGTCTAAAAATAGTGACAGATGTTCTACGTCTATAAATACAACTGATGCCATCGCCCCCCCCCCCCCCAAGCAGCCCCCACATGACCTTCATTCACACATAAGCAACAACGTCTGCTATATATCGTCACGTACAAAGAGTAACGCCATGCTCCTGTAAAGGAATGGGAAGGGGAACGCCAATCCCTTGTGATATAAGGGAACCCAAGATGTGATTTTGGGAATTTAATAAGACACGAGTTTGGTCTTGTTTACCTTTCAAGATGCGAATATGTATGACTTAACAGATGACCAGGAAGATATGCTGATCGTCATTTTTAGTGGTATATATATATATATATATATATATATATATATATATATATATATATATATATATATATATATTAAACCATCAATTCATTTCGAACACTCGTTGTACCGATATTGTCACGAACAATAAGTGGTTGGCAATCAGTGGGCGAGTGAAATATGGCTTCAAGATCAACTGAATTCCTTGTTGAAAAATAATTTTAAAATTCCTATAACTTTACGAGGTGCAGCAGGAATATACTTATCCCCACGGAGTATCTCCATGAATAAAACACCCACAATTTATATAAGCATGACACATATCCACAGTTTACATAACAGCAAGGAGCTATAATGCCGATAAATGTAATTATTCCTGAAAAGTTTCAAACTTCTTGCTTTGAGGATATTCTATCTACCTTGGCTGTCTCCCCCAATTGGAGGGTAGCCGATATTATAAAGGATACAATAAGGGGACCACTTTGCTCTATGGGCAATGACGAGGGAGCTAGCGACCGTTCAGATACCACTCTGCACACGCAAGCAAGCGCGTGCACACATATAGTAGGCAAGGGAAAGACCTTATAGTATTTTCACAACACATAGGCAGACAGATTCAATTCATATTTTATTGCTCGCTCTTATGACCAAATAAATAAAGTTGATTACCCGAGTAATATGCTTTACGCCATAAAGATAAAACAGCCTGAATGCTAAATTTGGTTTAAGATAGGCTGAAGCTGGTTGGGA
>JAXCGZ010019021.1:0-2500 GCA_037179515.1 Halocaridina rubra
AGGAAGAATGTCTTCACTGATATACTCCATCAACAACACACAGTGGTCACTCTTTCCAATTGGTGGTTCATACTCAATATTTTCAATATCCAACACATTATCTGTGAACACCAGATCAAGTAGTGATGGCTCATCCCCACCCCTGGCTCTTGTTGGTTCCATTACATGTTGGTGTAGGAAATTCCCTTGTACGCAATCTAGGAATCTTGCCCCAAATGAGTCCTCACCACTGTGTGGGTCAAGATTCATCCAATCTATCTCTTTATGATTAAAGTCTCCCATAATCAAAATCCTACATTTTTTTCCCGCGCCATGTTAACAACTGAGTTTATGACTTCAATCGTACCTGTATGACTTTCCTCATAAATTTCAAGCCTATTTTGGTTCCTTGGTGGGTTGTATACAACAGTTATTATAATGCTCTCTGACCCAGTATTTATGCGAGCAACAAGAAATTCCCTGAACTCACTTTCTATAGCCAAGTTTATTTCTTCAACTTGAATCCTCTCACTTATGAGCATTGCTATCCCTCCACCAGTCCTCTCAGATCTTTCGACCCTTAGTATTCTGAAGCCCTTAGGAAAAACTGTGACACTGCTTATGTCCTCACTCAACTTAGTCTCTGTAATTGCTACTATATCTGCCTTACTGTTGTGAATCCTATCTTTTAATTCTACTGCCTTACCAGCTAATCCATCAGCATTTGTGTATAACAATCTTAATGAGGCCCCATCCCCTGATCTTCTGTCATTATCTTCTTTATCTCCCCTTTGTCTGGAAGTATTCTGTAACGAAAATTTTTCTTCTCTTCTTCATTTCTTTCATCATTTAACCTTCTTGCCTCTTGCAACAAGTTTTGGTCTTTCCCATCTCTTCCTGTGTTCTGTATCGTCTAATGAACACTTCTTTGCATTCTTGAAGGTCTTTTAGACTTTTTTTTCTCAACAATATTTCCCTACATGTCTCCCCTCTCTCAAAGGTTACTTTTGTTGGTCTCGGCTTTCCTTCCCTCGAATATTTACCTAGTTGGTGTATGTTTACAATATCCTCAGGACCACATACTACTCCAAGCTTTCTTATCAGGTCTACAACGTTAGCTTTATTTTCTTCAAGTCTCCCCTGCCATGTTGGCTCCTGGGATTCACTTATGCCTGAGATTACCACTGTCTTCTCCTTATCAAGTGCCTGTCTGATGAGTGGGTTTGCCCTTTCCATCACAACGTCTTTCATTTTTTCGATTACTGTCTCTTTATAGTCAACTGTTTGTATGTTTTCCAGTGCCACCACCTTTACAGCCTCTTTTACTGCCACATTCCCCTTTAGTGCATCAGCAAAGGACGTTTTCATGGCATCATTTTCCATATTCAGCTCCTGGAACTCTTTTCTGGACTGTTCAATGTTTTCCTTAATTTGAACATTCCAAGCAGCAATCTCGTCTCTCTCAGAAGAGAGCAGTGAACTAACATCTAATTCCTTTAGGTTGTCATTTAGCTGTTTGTTTTTATCTTCTTGTTTAGAAATTCTAGATCTAGTTGACTCTTTTCCCCTTCCAGCTTCTTTATTCTTTTTTCTAGTTCCTTTCTCTCCTGCCCTTGTGCTTTATTTGCTTCCTCCAAAGATCTTATTTGTTCTCTGAGTGTTTCATTCTCTTTCATTTCTCCATCCATATTCCGAATTTTTTCATCAAGGCTTGTAACCATTTCCTCTAACTTCTTGATTCTCTGTTTAAGTCCTCTGATGACTACCCCTTCTCCCGACCCATGGGTGGGAGAGGTTTAGGACAGAGATGGCTTCATTTTTATGTTCTCCCTCTCACAGAATATAGAAAGAAGACGAGAAAGAGGAAAAAAAAAAGAAAAGAGAAAAACTTCTAATTTACCTTCACACAGAATTTTTATATCTCCATATAAGTGCTATTTAGTGACTCAGTTTGTCTCCTTTCTGGTAACACACATCTTAACTTAAAAACTTGACCATGGTAATTTAAGTATAAAAAGAAAAACAAAAACAAAAGTCAAACCTGAAGGAAAATTCGAATTTGTGTTCGAGGTGGCACCCACCTGTTTCTGTTATATATTTTTCCTAACTGATAAACTGACTTGCTAACCAAGATATGTTATCACGGGATTTAGACTTTACATTTAACTCAATATATATACAAAATAACAAAATAGTAAAAGAGAAAGCTAAAAGAAAAGCAAAAAAAAAAATGAAGAAAATAGGACTGCTGTACTACTTGGCAACTTACCTCAGTACTGTTGACAGGTGGGTATTTGGTAATTGTTTTTCTTTTATTATTCAATTTTTTCGTGTATCAAACTAACTAACTAGTTAATATAAATGGGAAGGATACTGATTTTAACAATATATAGAACCACAGGATCAGGTAATACGGCTTAAGAGCTTTCCCCAGTTTACACAAAAAATTAGGTAATGTGGTGTGATGGCTCCACGTCTGGCAACTCTTCTAGATTTCCCTCAAGGCAGAAACTGGACGGCA
>JAXCGZ010019021.1:5000-17500 GCA_037179515.1 Halocaridina rubra
AGGAATCACTCTCTTACTGGCCCCATAGTGGCTCGTTTCTCCCGCTACTGTGACAGAGAGACGGTCATGCGAAATGCCAAAAAGTTGCAAGGCACCAAGATCTACCTTAATGATGACCTGTGTGCTGCATCACAGGCAATAAAATCTGCACAGATGCCATAACTAAAAAAGGCTAGGTTAGAAGGGAAAATAGCCTACTTTAGACATACTAAGGTCGTCGTGAAGGAACAATGCAACACCGAGAGTGTGGCTGGTGCTGTGGGTGGCGTGGTTGAGGAGATGACCAGGATCGGTGGTGCAGGGGTGGGGGGAGCAGGAGTGTGGGGCAGGAGAGCGATGTATCATCACCCGCACCCCCTCCTGCCGTGTCTCCCGCCACGGGAGCTATAAAATGCTCGCACCCTAAACCAATAAATGGCCGGAAGAACCCGGTAAGATTTGGAAGAAGTAAATGGTAGCTTGCAAGTCAGTAAATGTAAAAGTAGTGTAATTTATTTCTTCACCATGGCTGTAAATAGATACCCTCCATACTATTCCATTAGTGACGATGAACTTATAAGGCTAACAAACAACGACAAAGTACTTCCCAATTATTTATGTATCAATGAGCTTGATAAGATGATATTTAACCCACTTGATCTAGAAAATGAAATAGATTTGTTTTTGAATAATATGAGAAATGCAACCAACACTTTTTCAATTTATATATACTTAAATGAACTGTATTCAAATTTAAATAAATCTAATGCATTTTCGGTTTTGTTCATGAACATTAGAAGTCTTGCAAATAATCTTCAAATATTTGTTGATCAATGTTTAACAGAAAATAATATATGTGATGTAATGGGTTTTTCGGAGACTAGGCTGGATAATGATATTGAATCATTGTATAATATAACAGGGAACAATATGTTCACTCAGAACAGAGACAGGAAAGGTGGAGGTGTATGTTTGTATGTAGCAAATAAGTATAGCTCGAGTGTTATAAAGGAGTGCAGTATGATGGAACGATTCATTGAATGTGTTAGTGTACACGTACATAACGGTAAGGAAAATTGCTTCTTTGCATCTGTATATAGACCACCAAAGGGGAACATGCCTGTATTCCTTGGAGCTTTACTGAAAGTATTTGATTTTGCAGCAAGAAAAAAGTACAAAACTATTTATTTATTCGGTAATTGGAACTTAGATTTGTTTAAAATAAATGATCAAAGAGTAACTGATTTTATATACTTAATGTATTCACCTGGCTGCTTTCCACTAACTACTAAACCTACGAGAGTAACTGAAAATAGTGCATCTATAATCGATCATATCTGGACCACAAATCTTGAAGACAACATAAGTAATTACATAGTGTACACTGAACAAACAGATCATATCGCGGTATACTCCCAGTTTAAAAAAGAAGAACATAAATTTGATGCATATGTAGAAAAAAGACATTAATCTGATGATAACATAGCTAAATTTACTAGAGATATATCACATAACGCAAATGAAGCTTTAAATAAATTTCACTGTACAATTAGAGATAAATTTCTAGACTGCTTTCCTCTAAGAAAATCGACTGTAAATAATAAAAACAACAGATGCCCACACATAACTGCAGGATTAAAAAATAGTATCAAAGAAAAACACCGATTAGAAAGGCTTGCAACAAAATGGCCTTTGTCTTTTGGAACCAGATATAAAGCTTACATTTAACCTTTATTTCCATTTCATTACAATGGGTATTCGTCAGCCAGGGCAAGCCCCAACCCCCCACTGGGATGTCCAACCACAGCAGTTCCTGCCAGTAAACAGCTTAAACTCTCGGTCTTGGACGGGGACCGATCTTTCGACCTCGTGAATGCGAAGCCAGCGCGTTACCACTGTACTAGCCAGCAGGAACAAATTAGTAACACTACTTCGAGCTGCAAAAATATACATATTTTCAGGATAAGCTTCAGAAGGAACAAGGAAACAGCAAGTCCACCTGGAATACAATAAACAGCCTAATGGGACGAAAACAAATTAATCATTCAAAGGAAATCTAATTAAAAAATTATCATGACCACACTGCTAATATCTTTAATAATCATTTCTTAACTATAGTGCAACCAACACAGGAACAACAAAATGTGCAGCAAAACTCACACCGACAGTTTCTTAATAATCCACCAGACTTTTCGTTTTACTTGTATCCTGTAACAAGGCAGGAAGTCACTAAATATATAAAAACCTTAAAACCAAATACAGCGTCGGAATATGATGAAATTCCATCAAAACTACTCTAGGTCACTGCCCATTACATTGGTACCCCACTTACCCACATAATCAATCTATGTTTTCATCAAGGACATTTTCCAGACAAATTAAAAAGTGCTAAAGTAATAACTATATTTAAGTCAGGCACTGTAGATGATGAAAATAACTATAGACCTATATCAATCTTACCGTCCTTAAGTAAAGTGTTTGAAAAAGCGATTGTTCACGGACTTACAGAATTCCTTGAAAAGTTCAACCTATTATCTGAAAATCAATACAGATTCCGTAATAATAAGACCACTGAAAAAGCAATAATAAACTTTACAAGTGATGTTTATCAAAATTTGGAAAATAAAACTTTGTTGCAGGGGTTTTCCTAGGCTTGTCCAAAGCATTTGACTCATTAGACCATGATATACTAATAGAAAAACTAACTTGTGTGGGTATTAGGGGAACACTATTACAGTTATTTAAGAGCTACTTGAAAAATAGAAAACAAGCCATATATTGTAATGGGAAAGCATCTTTGTTGCAAACTATTGAGAGGGGAGTACCACAGGGATCAATACTGGGCCCACTGTTATTTTTAGTTTATGTAAATGATATTTCCAATGCCAGTAATAAATTCAAATATATTCTTTATGCAGATGACACCAACCTTCTCTTGCATGATAATAACCTTGACCACCTGCATTCTGTTTTAAATAGTGAACTAGAAAAAATTAACAACTGGGTCTCTGTTAATAAATTAAAGCTAAATGTTTCCAAAACTGACAATATCTTATTTCAAAATAGATCTGTAGTACATAATATTGGTCAAGTTAATATGAATGGGTATGAAGTTAAAGGAGTTGCTTGTAAGAAATTTTTGGGAGTAATTATTGATGAAAATTTAAGTTGGAAATATCATATTCAATCTGTCTTCTCAAAACTGTATAAAACGTGTGGAATTTTGTATAAAATTCACCATAACCTAACAAATGAGGCCTTAAAAAGCATATACTATTCCCTGTGTTATCCTCATATTATATACTGTGTGTCCATCTGGGGTTGTACTTGGCCGCCAATTGTATGGGATGTATTTGTAGCTCGGAAAAGACTGATCAGAACTGTTACATATAGTGGAAAATATAACTCAACTTCCTCTTTATTCAAGGAGCTAAACTTGCTTAAATTTAATTACTTGATACAATATATCTGTCTTATTATTATACATAGTGATGTTAATGAAAACAGAAAATTATTTAGGTTTATTCAACACAACCATGGAACCAGAGGTAACAATATAAATTTGATTTGTCCACAGCCGAGAACACCCTTGTACAAATTTTAAATTCACTGTTTTGGCCCAAAATGTTGGAATGCATTACCAGAAGATTTAAAAACAATAACTGGCACAACTTTATTTAAAAAGAAACTCAAACAGGCAAAATCAAGCAGCTGTTGATTAATAATTAATACAGTATTGGTGCATCATTATGTCCAGGTTAAGGTCAGGCTACTATTTTGTTTGATTACAAGATAAGTATGAGATTGCTATATTGGAGCTTTTGTTAACTGTTGCTGTCATACTTTAAATTAAGTGAAATGTATACTGAACTGCCTGCCAAGGAGCACTTGCTCAGCAGGCTAGTGCCTCTGAATATAAAGTACATATTTATTCCTGTATGCATACTGAATATTTGGCAATAAAATCTATGACTATGACTATGGCTATGACAATATGATAAACTATATACAAGGAACACATGAACAACACAAGAGTAAATGGGAGAGACACCTGACACACGTGACTCATAGGGCACAAGGCCGAAACACGAGTAACAAAGTATTGCTTTACGTTATGGTAAGAGTTGCCATATAGTATCAAATGACTTAAATATTACATAGAAGAGGCATGGGTTTATTGAATGAGAGTAAAACACACACACACACACACACACACACCGCGCGTTCAGTGACACACGGAATTGCTCCTCTTAAATTTTAGTTTCGAGTGACTAAAGTGCTTAGTGGAAAACTTTACCATAATTTCCAAAAATAAGAAATCGTGCAGAGTATTGTGAGTACAAAAACTAATATTTGTTGTAAGGCGAGACTGTTCATATTAAAGGAAAAAAATTGAGAACTTTTTCGTGAGAAGAGAGAGAAGCTGCCGTCCAGTTTCTGCCTTGAGGGAAATCTAGAAGAGTTGCCAGACGTGGAGCCTCACACCACATTACCTAATTTTTTGTGTAAACTGGGGAAAGCTCTTGAGCCGTTTTACCTGATCCTGTGGTTCTATATATTGTTAAAAACAGTATCCTTCCCATTTATATTAACTAGTTAGTTAGTTTGATACACGAAAAAATTGAATAATAAAAGAAAAAAATTACCAAATACCCACCCGTCAACAGTACTGAGTTAAGTTGCCAAGTAGTACAGCAGTCCTATTTTCTTCATTTTTTTTTTTTTTTTTTGCTTTTCTTTTAGCTTTCTCGTTTGCTATTTTGTTATTTTGTATATATATTGAGTTAAATGTAAAGTCTAAATCCCGTGATAACATATCTTGGTTAGCAAGTCAGTTTATCAGTTAGGAAGAATATATAACAGAAACAGGTGGGTGCCACCTCGAACACAAATTCGAATTTTCCTTCAGGTTTGACTTTTGTTTTTCTTTTTCTTTTTATACGTAAATTACCATGGTCAAGTTTTTAAGTTAAGATGTGTGTTACCAGAAAGGAGACAAACTGAGTCACTAAATAGCACTTATATGGAGATATAAAAATTCTGTGTGAAGGTAAATTAGAAGTTTTTCTCTTTTTTTTTTTTTTTTTTTTTTCCTCTTTCTCGTCTTCTTTCTATATTCTGTGAGAGGGAGAACATAAAAATGAAGCCATCTCTGTCCCAAACCTCTCCCACCCATGGGGCGGGAGAAGGGGTAGTCATCAGAGGACTTAAACAGAGAATCAAGAAGTTAGAGGAAATGGTTACAAGCCTTGATGATAAAATTCGGAATATGGATGGAGAAATGAAAGAGAATGAAACACTCAGAGAACAAATAAGATCTTTGGAGGAAGCAAATAAAGCACAAGGGCAGGAGAGAAAGGAACTAGAAAAAAGAATAAAGAAGCTGGAAGGGGAAAAGAGTCAACTAGAATCTAGAATTTCTAATCAAGAAGATAAAAACAAACAGCTAAATGACAACCTAAAGGAATTAGATGTTAGTTCACTGCTATCTTCTGAGAGAGACGAGATTGCTGCTTGGAATGTTCAGATTAAGGAAAACATTGAACAGTTCAGAAAAGAGTTCCAGGAGCTGAATATGGAAAATGATGCCATGAAAACGTCCTTTGCTGATGCACTAAAGGGGAATGTGGCAGTAAAAGAGGCTGTAAAGGTGGTGGCACTGGAAAACATACAAACAGTTGACTATAAAGAGACAGTAATCGAAAAAATGAAAGACGTTGTGATGGAAAGGGCAAACCCACTCATCAGACAGGCACTTGATAAGGAGAAGACAGTGGTAATCTCAGGCATAAGTGAATCCCAGGAGCCAACATGGCAGGGGAGACTTGAAGAAAATAAAGCTAGGGTTGTAGACCTGATAAGAAAGCTTGGAGTAGTATGTGGTCCTGAGGATATTGTAAACATACACCAACTAGGTAAATATTCGAGGGAAGGAAAGCCGAGACCAACAAAAGTAACCTTTGAGAGAGGGGAGACATGTAGGGAAATATTGTTGAGAAAAAAAAGTCTAAAAGACCTTCAAGAATGCAAAGAAGTGTTCATTAGACGATACAGAACACAGGAAGAGATGGGAAAGATCAAAAACTTGTTGCAAGAGGCAAGAAGGTTAAATGATGAAAGAAATGAAGAAGAGAAGAAAAATTTTCGTTACGGAATACTTCCAGACAAAGGGGAGATAAAGAAGATAATGACAGAAGATCAGGGGATGGGGCCTCATTAAGATTGTTATACACAAATGCTGATGGATTAGCTGGTAAGGCAGTAGAATTAAAAGATAGGATTCACAACAGTAAGGCAGATATAGTAGCAATTACAGAGACTAAGTTGAGTGAGGACATAAACAGTGTCACAGTTTTTCCTAAGGGCTTCAGAATACTAAGGGTCGAAAGATCTGAGAGGACTGGTGGAGGGATAGCACTGCTCATAAGTGAGAGGATTCAAGTTGAAGAGATAAACTTGGCTATAGAAAGTGAGTTCAGGGAATTTCTTGTTGCTCGCATAAATACTGGGTCAGAGAGCATTATAATAACTGTTGTATACAACCCACCAAGGAACCAAAATAGGCTTGAAATTTATGAGGAAAGTCAAATAGGTACGATTGAAGTCATAAACTCAGTTGTTAACATGGCGCGGGAGAAAAAATGTAGGATTTTGATTATGGGAGACTTTAATCATAAAGAGATAGATTGGATAAATCTTGACCCACACAGTGGTGAGGACTCCTTTGGGGCAAGATTCCTAGATTGCGTACAAGGGAATTTCCTACACCAACATGTAATGGAACCAACAAGAGCCAGGGGTGGGGATGAGCCATCACTACTTGATCTGGTGTTCACAGATAATGTGTTGGATATTGAAAATATTGAGTATGAACCACCAATTGGAAAGAGTGACCACTGTGTGTTGTTGATGGAGTATATCATTGAAGACATTCTCCCTGAGAGTAGAGGCACTGAGGACATGAGGAGGAACTATCAGAAAGGAGATTACATCAAAATGAATGAGCTTTTTGCAGTTATTGACTGGAGAACCTTATTTTACAACAAATCTGTACAAGAAATGTATGACATCTTTTGTGAGAAATATGGGAAGATTGTAGATTGCTGCATACCTGTCACCAAAGTAGGTGTAATTCATGCCAGAGAGAAATGGTTCGATAATGGGTGTAAAAGAGCTAAGGAGTGGAGAGACAAATGCTGGAAAAGGTATAGGAGGAGAAAAAACATAAATGCCTGGCAAACCTACAAAAGAGCAAGAAATGACTACCTAAGTAAAAGGAGAGAGGCAGAGAAAGATTATGAGAGGGACATCACCAGGAAGGCGAAAGAAAATCCCAAGCTTTTCCACAGCTTTATCAGAGGAAAACTGAAGGTAAAAGAACAGGTTTTAAGGCTAAAGAGAGCGGATGGAAGCATCACTGAGACGGACGAAGAGATCTGCAAAGAATTGAACAAGGAGTTTCAGTCAGTATTTACAGTAGAAAATACCCCACCCCCTCAGATTGCAGTGATAGAAGCTCAAGGGCCGGTATTAGAGAACATCAACCTTACAGCCACAGAGGTATGCAAAGCGCTGATGGATTTAGATGTTCATAAAGCTACAGGTCCTGATGACATATCCCCTCATGTGCTTAAAAAATGCGCAAACACAATATCAGTGGCACTAAGTATCATATTTAAGGAGTCATTGGAGTCGGGGGAGATTCCAAGATGCTGGAAACAAGCAAATGTGATACCTATCTTCAAAAAGGGAAGGAGGGATACGGCTCTGAACTATAGACCAGTTTCCTTGACCAGCATAGTTTGCAAAGTTATGGAGAAACTACTAAGGAAACATATCTCTCTTCACTTGGAATCCTTCAACTTTTTGTCAGTGAGGCAACATGGCTTCAGAGAAGGAAGATCAACAGTAACAAACTTATTAGAATTTTATGATGAGGTAAGCCAAATCTTACAGGAAAGAGAGGGCTGGGCAGATTGCATATTCCTAGACTTCCAGAAAGCGTTTGACACTGTTCCACATGGGAGACTTATTAGGAAGCTGCAATCAATGGCTAGAATAGGTGGAAATGTCTTGGAATGGATAAAAACTTACTTAGAAGGAAGGGAACAGAGGGTTAGAGTAAGACACTCAGTGTCTGAATGGAGAAGAGTTAGTAGTGGAGTTCCACAGGGTTCAGTTTTAGGGCCACTTTTGTTCCTTGTATATGTAAATGACCTACCAGAGTCTGTAAATTCATTCATGAATATGTTTGCAGATGATGCAAAGATTGTGAAGAAAGTAAAAAACGAGAACAATGGTAGAGAACTTCAGGAGGATCTAAATAATCTGCATGAGTGGTCAGAAAAGTGGCTAATGAAATTCAATACCTCAAAATGTAAGGTAATGAGAATGGGTACAAGTGCAAGAAGGCCCAAGCTTGACTACTCGGTGGCTGGAGTACAACTTCAGGAGACAGAAAATGAGAGAGATCTAGGAGTAAACATATTGGCAGATTTGTCTCCAGAAATACATATAAATGGCGTAGTAAGGGCAGCATATGCATTCTTATCAAATGTAAGGGTAGCCTTCAGGCACATGGACAAGGAAATGTTCAGAAATATTTATGTAACCTATGTGAGGCCAAAACTCGAATATGCAGCCCCCTTTTGGAATCCGCACTTGACAAAGCACATAGCTAAGCTTGAAAAAGTTCAAAGACATGCCACGAAACTGGTGCCAGAAATACGCAATCTCGGTTATGATGAGAGGCTGAGGGAATTAGACTTGCCATCACTCGAAGCTAGAAGAGTAAGGGGGGATATGGTGACAGTCTTTAAATTCCTTCATGGTTATGATAGAGTGGATAGGGATCGATATTTCGATATGGCTGGCTCTAGAACTAGAGGTCATAGTTTGAAGCTTCGGAAGAAAACTTGTTTGCAGGATGTAAGGAAATACTTTTTCAGTGTAAGAGTAGTTGATAATTGGAATTCGCTAAGCGAGGAGGTAGTTAATGCTACCTCAATCCATAGTTTTAAGGACAGGTATGATAAGTATCACTAAGTCTAAAAATGGAACCGATCAGGAGACGGGAAGATACGAGCTTTGGGCTCTTTCCCGTAAACACAATTAGGTAATCACAATTAGGTAATCACACACACACACACACACACACACACACACACACACACACACACACAAAATGTAGGATTTTGATTATGGGAGACTTTAATCATAAAGAGATAGATTGGATAAATTTTGACCCACATAGTGGTGAGGACTCATTCGGGGCAAGACCTAGATTGCGTACAAGGGAATTTCCTACACCAACATGTAATGGAACCAACAAGGGCCAGGGGTGGGGATGAGCCATCACTACTTGATCTAGTGTTCACAGATAATGTGTTGGATATTGAAAAAATTGAGTATGAACCACCAATTGGAAAGAGTGACCACTGTGTGTTGTTGATGGAGTATATCATTGAAGATATTCTTCCTGAGAGTAGAGGCACTGAGGACATGAGGAGGAACTATCCGAAAGGAGATTACATCAAAATGAATGAGCTTTTTGCAGTTATTGACTGGAGAACCTTATTTTACAACAAATCTGTACAAGAAATGAATGACATCTTTTGTGAGAAATATGGGAAGATAGTAGATTGCTGCATACCTGTCACCAAAGTAGGTGTAATTCATGCCAGAGAAAAATGGTTCGATAATGGGTGTAAAAGAGCTAAGGAGTGGAGAGACAAATGCTGGAAAAGGTATAGGAGGAGAAAAAACATAAATGCCTGGCAAACCTACAAAAGAGCAAGAAATGACTACCTAAGTAAAAGGAGAGAGGCAGGGAGAGACTATGAGAGGGACATCACCAGGAAGGCTAAAGAAAATTCCAAGCTTTTCCACAGCTTTATCAGAGGAAAACTGAAGGTAAAAGAACAGGTTTTAAGGCTAAAGAGAGCGGATGGAAGCATCACTGAGACGGATGAAGAGATCTGCAAAGAATTGAACAAGGAGTTTCAGTCAGTATTTCCAGTAGAAAATACCCCACCCCCTCAGATTGCAGTGATAGAAGCTCAAGGGCAGGTATTAGAGAACATCAACCTTACAGCCACAGAGGTATGCAAAGCGCTGATGGATTTAGATGTTCATAAAGCTACAGGTCCTGATGACATATCCCCTCATGTGCTTAAAAAATGCGCAAACACAATATCAGTGGCACTAAGTATCATATTTAAGGAGTCACTGGAGTCGGGGGAGATTCCAAGATGCTGGAAACAAGCAAATGTGATACATATCTTCAAAAATGGAAGGAGGGATACGGCTCTGAACTATAGACCAGTTTCCTTGACCAGTATAGTTTGAAAAGTTATGGAGAAACTACTAAGGAAACATATCTCTCTTCACTTGGAATCCTTCAACTTTTTGTCAGTGAGGCAACATGGCTTCAGAGAAGGTAGATCAACAGTAACAAACTTATTAGAATTTTATGATGAGGTAAGCCAAATCTTACAGGAAAGAGAGGGCTGGGCAGATTGCATATTCCTAGACTTCCAGAAAGCGTTTGACACTGTTCCACATGGGAGACTTATTAGGAAGCTGCAATCAATGGCTAGAATAGGTGGAAATGTTTTGGAATGGATAAAAACTTACTTAGAAGGAAGGGAACAGAGGGTTAGAGTAAGACACTCAGTGTCTGAATGGAGAAGAGTTAGTAGTGGAGTTCCACAGGGTTCAGTTTTAGGGCCACTTTTGTTCCTTGTATATGTAAATGACCTACCAGAGTCTGTAAATTCATTCATGAATATGTTTGCAGATGATGCAAAGATTGTGAAGAAAGTAAAAAACGAGAACAATGGTAGAGAACTTCAGGAGGATCTAAATAATCTGCATGAGTGGTCAGAAAAGTGGCTAATGAAATTCAATACTTCAAAATGTAAGGTAATGAGAATGGGTACAAGTGCAAGAAGGCCCAGGCTTGACTACTCGGTGGCTGGAGTACAACTTCAAGAGACAGAAAATGAGAGAGATCTAGGAGTAAACATACTGGCAGATTTGTTTCCAGAAATACATATAAATGGCATAGTAAGGGCAGCATATGCATTCTTATCAAATGTAAGGGTAGCCTTCAGGCACATGGACAAGGAAATGTTCAGAAATATTTATGTAACCTATGTGAGACCAAAATTCGAATATGCAGCCCCCTTTTGGAATCCGCACTTGAAAAAGCACATAGCTAAGCTTGAAAAAGTTCAAAGACATGCCACGAAACTGGTGCCAGAAATACGCAATCTCAGTTATGATGAGAGGCTGAGGGAATTAGACTTACCATCACTCGAAGCTAGAAGAGTGAGGGGGGATATGGTGACAGTCTTTAAATTCCTTCATGGTTATGATAGAGTGGATAGGGATCGATATTTTGATATGGCTGGCTCTAGAACTAGAGGTCATAGTTTGAAGCTTCGTAAGAAAACTTGTTTGCAGGATGTAAGGAAATACTTTTTCAGTGTAAGAGTAGTTGATAATTGGAATTGGCTAAGCGAGGAGGTAGTTAATGCTATCTCAATCCATAGTTTTAAGGACAGGTATGATAAGTATCACTAAGTATAAAATGGAACCGATCAGGAGACGGGAATATACGAGCTTTGGGCTCTTTCCCATAAACACAATTAGGTAATCACAATTAGGTAATCACACACACACACACACACACACACACACACACACACACACACACACACACACACACACACACACACACACACACATATATATATATATATATATATATATATATATATATATATATATATATATATATATATATATATATATATATATATATATATATATATATACATTGCCGTAATAGAACATAGATATATATTTATGAAACATCACTTAAGGAATTAATATACACGATGCATTCAGAACACGCACATGCACCAATGTCCGTCTGTCTGTCTGTCTGCACATGTTCACTCACATGCACAGGGACTATTCTTTATGTTTGTATTACTACCGACCACCTGTCTATCTGGCTTATGCAAAACTTTGTATTCTTGAGTTTTTTATCTATGTGCTTTGAAATAAGGTTCGCTGGATATTTAGCTTCTGTATTTTCATGATGTATGCCGTATCTGTGGAATATTTTATATTTTCAATTAATTTTATCTAAGTGTCTGTAAAGCCTATTTTTTTTCATCTTTACACATCTGCTGTACTTTGACATTGATTCCTATTGCTAGACTTAGGCGAAGTGACTCTCGTCATGTCGAGAGAGATCGCCAGTGAATTTTGATATTATTCAATCTAGCCTTCAGGGTGCCAGTCAGTTCTGTATACTTTTCAGTAACGTCCTGCGAAGCAACCCTCTTCTGGTACATATCTTTAGATCCTACATTTACTACTATGCAAGATGGTTTTCCTGTATGTTTCATGTCCTGAATCTTTTTTCTGTGTCATAGATACTTGTCCAGGATATACGTACACTCTTTTTGGGGGTGTTTATTGTGATCAGTAAACCATCCAGTGTGTTT
>JAXCGZ010019021.1:22500-25000 GCA_037179515.1 Halocaridina rubra
TAATCTTTTTAATTATATATGAAAAGACAGTAAAATACTCAATTTAGTAAGTACAACATCTACATCTATTTTTTTTTTTTTTAAGGTACATATGAGATGCTCCGACCAAACAACCGTATCTTTCCAGTGCGAAAGTCATCTGGTATGGAGTACGCAATTGCTCGACTGTGTATTACCCACCAATGCCAATGCGGGATGCTAGGTCATTAAGATTTCCAAGCATGATAATGAAATAAGTCGAAAATTCAGTTATACAAAACGCGATTACCTTATATTCTCCACTCTAAAAATGTCTTTAAACAATGAAGATTGTATTTTTGGCTTTATTTACATATTTATTTACTATTTTATCTACATATTTTGTTTTTGTGTTTATCTATTCATATATTTATTTATTAGTTTATTTTCATATTCATTTACTTACGCACTGACATATTATTTATTGCAAAAAAATTGTTTTCGCAGCTCCTTTGCTTTAGGATTTCATTCATTAATAACAAAAAGTTATTTGACAATGAAATTTTCATTTGGCCAGTTACTTTCTCATATAATATTTACTCTATTATTATTCTATGTTGCAAAGTCTCTATTTTATTGGTAATTGCAAACGCAGTCGTAATATTTATTTAAATGCTTTTCCTTTCATGAGCTGAATGCTATGTAACAGAGAAAATATTGTTTCATAATTGAATATATTTACACTCTTATTATTATTATTATTATTATTATTATTATTATTATTATTATTATTATTATTATTATTATTATTATTATTATTATTATTATTATTATTATTCTTATTGCTATTATCATTACTCTTATTATTATTATTATTATTATTGATGATGATGATAATAATAATAATAATAATAATAATAATAATAATAATAATAATAATAATAATAATAATAATAAGAATAATAATAATAATAATAATAATAATAATAATAATAATAATAATAATAATAATAATAATAATAATAATAGTAATCATAATAATAATAATAATAATAATAATAATAATAATAATAATAATAATAATAATAATAATAATGTTAATAATAATAATAATAATAATAATAATAATAATAATAATAATAATAATAATAATAATAATAATAATAATAATAATAAAATAAAAATAATAATAATAATAATATTTCATATGGAGCAATACATTCTCACAAAGATATTGTTATATTTCTTTGTCAACCATCATTTACACACTGGTATAGATTGCAGGTCTCCTAAAAGACTTCTACGGCTTTCCTCTACTTTAGAGCAATTTAGGGCTTAAGAAGGGTAGAGAATATGTCAGTTCAACAGGTTCAGGAAGAAAACAATATGATGTAAAGGGTCAACGGTCGAATATCACAAGTGTTCGGACTTCGTAAGGTAAACAGGCTCACTGGGGTAAATGAGCAACAAAGTAAATAAGTATTTAGATATAAATAAATGAAAAAAACAAATTAATAAATCAAAGCAGAAATAACTAAAATAAAGAAATGGGAATATATATATATATATATATATATATATATATATATATATATATATTATATATATATATATATATATATATATATATATATATATTATATATATATATATATATATATATATATATATATATATATATATATATTATATATATATATATATATATATATATATATATATATATATATATATATATATATATATATATATATATATATATATATATATATATATATATATATATATATATATAAGCAAAATATATTAGAATGTGATCCTGAAATCGGTAATAAAACTTGAAAAAAAAAAAAAATGAGAAAATAGAGTATTTCAATGAGAGAATCTATAATAGATGTGACTGAGAATATTCTATAGTTAATGAAAAAGGAGAAAAGTATATAACACAATAGAGAAATAAAACATGATAAAAAAAAGTGTAAGGGACAATGGATAAAGAACAATAAACAAATAAAATAGCTGATAAAGAAAGAACGATAAGCTAATAAAATCGAATATTCTACGGCAGATTTAAGATGCCTTAAACAAATTAAAGAAAACAAGAAAAGATAATTCTAATGTAAACAAAAAAGGAGAGAGAAAAACGCAACAGAAGTAAAATAACAATGATCATAAATGAATATTCTAAGGCAATATAGAAAAAGGTATGAATAACAGCAAAAAAAAAAAAAGCTCAATTCTGTAATGATAAAAATCGACAAGGGCACAACACTAGAAAAATAAAAATAATAAAAAAGGAACATTCTAAAGCAGGTTAAAGAATAACTAAATAAAAATAAAAGAAGAAGAGGATCATTTTAACATTAGAAAACAATGATAAGGAAGGAATACTGAAAAAAAAAACATTCAAATAAACTCTAACTTCAACTTAGATCTAATTGAATGCATGCAGAATAGAAAGAGAATAACAGGACCATGAATAAAAACATTCTAGAAAAAATAAAAACGGTATACACAAGCAAACGACAACATCAAGATCTTT
>JAXCGZ010019021.1:30000-37500 GCA_037179515.1 Halocaridina rubra
TTAGTAGTTTCTCCATAACTTTGCAAACTATGCTGGTCAAGGAAACTGGTCTATAGTTCAGAGCCGTATCCCTCCTTCCCTTTTTGAAGATAGGTATCACATTTGCTGGTTTCCAGCATCTTGGAATCTCCCCCGACTCCAGTGACTCCTTAAATATGATACTTAGTGCCACTGATATTGTGTTTGCGCATTTTTTAAGCACATGAGGAGATATGTCATCAGGACCTGTAGCTTTATGAACATCTAAATCCATCAGCGCTTTGCATACCTCTGTGGCTGTAAGGTTGATGTTCTCTAATACCGGCCCTTGAGCTTCAATCACTGCAATCTGAGGGGGTGGGGTATTTTCTACTGTAAATACTGACTGAAACTCCTTGTTCAATTCTTTGCAGATCTCTTCATCCGTCTCAGTGATGCTTCCATCCGCTCTCTTTAGCCTTAAAACCTGTTCTTTTACCTTCAGTTTTCCTCTGATAAAGCTGTGGAAAAGCTTGGGATTTTCTTTAGCCTTCCTGGTGATGTCCCTCTCATAGTCTCTCTCTGCCTCTGAATACCCAATGTACATTGGAAATAAAGGATTATTATTATTATTATTATTATTTTACTTAGGTAGTCATTTCTTGCTCTTTTGTAGGTTTGCCAGGCATTTATGTTTTTTCTCCTCCTATTCCTTTTCCAGCATTTGTCTCTCCACTCCTTAGCTCTTTTACACCCATTATCGAACCATTTCTCTCTGGCATGAATTACACCTACTTTGGTGACAGGTATGCAGCAATCTACTATCTTCCCATATTTCTCACAAAAGATGTCATACATTTCTTGTACAGATTTGTTGTAAATAAGGTTCTCCAGTCAATAACTGCAAAAGGCTCATTCATTTTGATGTAATCTCCTTTCGGATAGTTCCTCCTCATGTCCTCAGTGCCTCTACTCTCAGGAAGAATATCTTCAATGATATACTCCATCAACAACACACAGTGGTCACTCTTTCCAATTGGTGGTTCATACTCAATTTTTTCAACATCCAACACATTATCTGTTAACACTAGATCAAGTAGTGATGGCTCATCCCCACCCCTGGCCCTTGTTGGTTCCATTACATGTTGGTGTAGGAAATTCCCTTGTACGCAATCTAGGAATCTTGCCCCGAATGAGTCCTCACCACTGTGTGGGTCAAGATTTATCCAGTCTATCTCTTTATGATTAATGTGTCCCATAATCAAAATCCTACATTTTTTTCCCGTGCCATGTTAACAACTGAGTTTATGACTTCAATAGTACCTATATGACTTTCCTCATAAACTTCAAGCCTATATTGGTCCCTTGGTGGGTTGTATACAACAGTTATTATAATGCTCTCTGACCCAGTATTTATGCGAGCAACAAGAAATTCCTTGAACTCACTTTCTATAGCCAAATTTATTTCTTCGACTTGAATCCTTTCACTTATGAGCAGTGCTATCCCTCCACTAGTCCTCTCAGATCTTTCAACCCTTAGTATTCTGAAACCCTTAGGAAAAACTGTGACACTGTTCACTCAACTTAGTCTCTGTAATTGCTACTATATCTGCCTTACTGTTGTGAATCCTATCTTTTGATTCTACTGCCTTACCAGCTAATCCATCGGCATTTGTGTATAACAATTTTAATGAGGCCCCATCCCCTGATCTTCTGTAATTATCTTCTTTATCTCCCCTTTGTCTGGAAGAACTCTGTAATGAAAATTTTTCTTCTCTTCTTCATTTCTTTCATCATTTAACCTTCTTGCCTCTAGCAACAAGTGTGTGTGTGTGTGTGTGTGTGTGTGTGTGTGTGTGTGTGTGTGTGTGTGTGTGTGTGTGTGTGTGTGTGTGTGTGTGTGTGTGTGTGTGTGTGTGTGTGTGTGATAATGTACAAAGCTGTACGAAACGTTATGATTCCAGTTAAATTTTCAAACGTATTGCATAGTCTAAACAAAAATGAAAAAGTGATTTTAAGAACTTTCGAAAAGTTATGCAAGATAATTGCAAATGCAAAAACAGCGCTCATATTCAACGAGATATGTATAAAAAAAATTTACTGCCAAACAACACACACACACACATACACACACACGCGCACTCACATAGTAAGGGCAGCATATGCATTCTTATCAAATGTAAGGGTAGCCTTCAGGCACATGGACAAGGAAATGTTCAGAAATATTTATGTAACCTATTTGAGGCCCAAACTCGAATATGCAGCCCCCTTTTGGAAACCGCACTTGAAAAAGCACATAGCTAAGCTTGAAAAAGTTCAAAGACATGCCACGAAACTGGTGCCAGAAATACGCAATCTCAGTTATGATGAGAGGCTGAGGGAATTAGACTTACCATCACTCGAAGCTAGAAGAGTGAGGGGGGATATGGTGACAGTCTTTAAATTCCTTCATGGTTATGATAGAGTATATAGGGATCGATATTTTGATATGGCTGGCTCTAGAACTAGAGGTCATAGTTTGAAGCTTCGTAAGAAAACTTCTTTGCAGGATGTAAGGAAATACTTTTTCAGTGTAAGAGTAGTTGATAATTGGAATTGGCTAAGCGAGGAGGTAGTTAATGCTATCTCAATCCATAGTTTTAAGGACAGGTATGATTAGTATCACTAAGTATAAAATGGAACCGATCAGGAGACGGGAATATACGAGCTTTGGGCTCTTTCCCGTAAACACAATTAGGTAAACACACACACACACACACACACACACACACACACACACACACACACACACACACACACACACACACACACATATATATATATATATATATATATATATATATATATATATATATATATATATATATATATATATATATATATACATTGCCGTAATAGAACATAGATATATATTTATGAAACATCACTTAAGGAATTAATATACACGATGCATTCAGAACACGCACATGCACCAATGTCTGTCTGTCTGTCTGTCTGTCTGCACATGTTCACTCCTATGCACAGGGACTATTCTTTATGTTTGTATTACTACCGACCACCTGTCTATCTGGCTTATGCAAAACTTTGTATTCTTGAGTTGCTTATCTATGTGCTTTGAAATAAGGTTCGCTGGATATTTAGCTTCTGTATTTTCACGATGTATGCCATATCTGTGGAATATTTTATATTTTCAATTAATTTTATCTAAGTGTCTGCAAAGCCTATTTTTTTCATCTTTGCACATCTGCTGTACTTTGACACTGATTCCTATTGCTAGACTTAGGCGAAGTGACTCTCGTCATGTCGAGAGAGATCGCCAGTGAATTTTGATATTATTCAATCTATCCTTCAGGGTGCCAGTCAGTTCTGTATTCTTTTCAATAGCGTCCTGCGAAGCAACCCTCTTATGGTACATATATTTAGATCCTACATTTACTACTATGCAAGATGGTTTTCCTGGATGTTGCATGTCCTGAATCTTTTTTCTGTGTCATAGATATTTGTCCAGGATATACGAACACTCTATTTTGGGGTGTTTATTGTGATCAGTAAACCATCCAGTGTGTTTTATTATGGAGTCTCCAATAATGATATGTGGGTCCTCGTCTGGCTCCATATTATCATTTGCAGTCTTAGTCATCTTCAAGGACACTGAATCTATTCGATGTATTTGGGGGAACTTTATGTTGCTGGTTATCCTGATTAAAAATTCGATTATTTGTATTTTTACCTTTAAGGGGGAGGGGAGGGGAGAATGAGAGTGTACTGGGAACTGCGGAGGCCAGAGGGTGGGGGAAGGCTTCCAGAGGTATTCCTTGGGCTACTTGAGGACGTTGCAAAATGATGTGAACTGTTTTGGATAATGTGCGTCATTTTTTTTTATTCCAGCTTTCAGTTCTCTGATATCCTGGTATATTGTTTCCAGTGGTTCATCACGCAAACTGTATTCCAGCACTGTTTTTCTCAAAGAATTCAAGTGTAAATGTACGTGAACAGTTGTTGCAAAAATATCTGGTAGCTAGATCAGTGATAATTTAAAGAAATGAGATATACAGAACGAAAATAAAAACTTTGTAAAGAAAAAGTGCATTATCCGTTTGTAGAATATGCTCGGTGATTTACCCAGGTTTCTGCCTCCTCTTGACCTGACCTGATGTTTTAACCTGACCTGACTTCTTAGAGGAGTTTCAAAATAGCACGTCTAATCACTGTGTCTACCTGAGTGAAAGAGAGAGAGAGAGAGAGAGAGAGAGAGAGAGAGAGAGAGAGAGAGAGAGAGAGAGAGAGAGAGAGAGAGAGAGAGAGAGAGAGAGAGAGAGAGAGAGAGAGAGAGAGAGAGAGAGAGAGAGAGAGAGAGAGAGAGAAAACCGCTACTAGCAGAGTTTATCATGAAAAAAAAATTTGCTTAATATACTATTGGCTGTAATTTCAGTACTGTGACTGGCCAGAGAATGTTGATTGTACCATCATACCACAAACGACAGCTCAACCTCAAACAACAACTGCACCTCAAACAACGACAACTCAACCTCAAACAACAACTGCACCTCATACAACGACAACTCAACCTCAAACAACAACTGCACCTCAAACAACAACATCTCAACCTCAAACGACAGATATTCCAGCCTGTGGAGTATGTAAGTAGTAATTTATTGTACTGTACTTCTTGACAAAATTAGTTTTATACTTCTAAAAATTAAAATGTTTTCTGGTAAAGTTGTCTGTATTAAAAACTAAAGTTGGTTAAGAAATCTATCAATATTAATCGAGAGGAACATAATTACTCTCTTTTCTTTGTTTGGTATTAAAATAATTGTAATTCAGAATATATTTTTTTCATTGTTATATATCGTTTTAATAATAATAATAATAATAATAATAATAATAATAATAATAATAATAATAATAATAATAATAATAATAATAATAATAATAATAATAATAATAATAATAATAATAATAATAATAATAATAATAATAAGAAGAAGAAGAATAAGAATAATCTTCTTCTTCTTCTTCTTTGTCTACATCTTTTCCCACTTTTATATGGAATCGATGTTTCTGGCCAGTTTTCTTCATTTGTTTCTGTCCCATACCTCATCACCCAACAAACCTTTAGACCTCAGGTCGTCAGTGATGCAATCCATCCACCTACGCTTTGGTCTCCCTCTCCTTCTCCTACCCTGTATATCCATTTCCATCACCCTCCTCCCAACATACTGTTCATCCCTCCTAACGACATGACCATACCAACTTAGTCTACTTTCTTGTATCTTATCTGATATTTCTCTAACTTTTGAGGTACCTCTAATTACCTCGTTTCTGATCTTATCTCTTCTTGTCACCCCACACATCCATCTCAACATCCTCATCTCTGCCACATCCAGCTTTTTCTCTTGTGTCTTCTTTACTGCCCATGTCTCTGCTCCATACATCATCGAAGGTCTCACAACTGTCTTATGCACTTTACCCCTCAACTTAATCCCTATTCTCCTGTCGCACAGCACCCCAGAAACTTTCTTCCAGTTCTTCCATCCCGCTTGTATTCTGTGGGTTATTTCTGACTCTAGGTCACCATCCTCTGCTACTGTTGATCCCAAATACTTGAACTTTTCAACTTTTCAACACCTTCCCCTGCAAATTGACCTCCCCTTCCTCATCATCTCTCAACCTCAAGTACTCTGTCTTCTTCCTGCTGATTTTCAGTCCTCTATCCTCCATCACTCTTCTCAACTCCTCCAGCTTCTCCTCCACTACCTCTCGTCTGTCGCTACACAGTACAATGTCATCTGCAAAGAGCATACACCACGGAGACTGATCTCTAATACCCTGGGTTACTACATCCAAGACCATATCAAATAGATATGGACTCAAAGCAGACCCTTGATGCAGACCAACATTTACTGAGAGACTTTTCGTCAAGCCCACACTGCTTTTAACATTTGCCTCTGCCCTCTCATACATGTCTTGGATAATTCTTACATATTTCTCGGGGATTCCCTTTTCTCTAATACCCCTCCACACCTCATGACGTGGTACTCGATCATATGCCTTTTCCAGGTCAATAAAGACCATATGCAGTCCTTTCTGTTTCTGCCTATGCTTTTCCATCATTTGTCTCAAGGCAAATATGGCATCCGCTGTCCCTTTTCCAGGCATGAAGCCAAACTGTTCATCCCCAATTGTCGTTACCTCTCTGAGTCTCCTCTCCATGATCTTCTCCCATATCTTCATATTATGACTTAACAACTTTATACCTCTATAGTTTCCACACTCCTGAATGTCTCCCTTCCCTTTATAGATTGGGATGATTAAGCTTCCTCTCCATTCCTCTGGCATCTTTTCCTGACTAAAGATCTTTTGCATTAAGTCCCACAAGATATCTATGCCTTCCTATCCAAGACTCTTCCATACCTCCACTGGCATCTTATCAGGTCCTGCTGCCTTTCCATTTTTCATTTTCCTTACTGTCCGCTCTACCTCTCTTCTAGCCACTGTTGTTGTAACTGCTTCATTTGGAAGTCCATCTTCAAATACTGCTCTTGGGTTCTCTTCATTTAGTAATCCTTTTAAATAAGTTTCTCATCTGCTTTTTATTTCATCCTCTTCTGCTAGAACTACTCCATAGTTATCCTTTATTTGTCTTACTTGGGTCAAGTCCTTGGTTGCAGCATCTCGGGCCTTGGCAATCCGCTATATTTTCTTATCTCCTTCTGGTGTTTCCAGCTCTTCATAGACTTCATTCAATTTCTTTGCCTTTGCTTTTGTTACTGCTCTCCTTGCCTCCTTCTTTGCCTGCTTGAACTCTTCTTTATCCTGCTCCAGGCCTCATAAATCTGCCTTTTTCTTAGCTTCTTTCTTGTTCTTCACCCATTCTTGCACTTCCTCATTTCACCACCATGACTCTTTATCATTTGGTGGTTTCCTTCTTGATGACTTTCCAAGTACCTCCTCACCAACCCTTAAAATCACATTACTATTCTCTGTCCACCATTCTTGTAAATCTTCATGCAACCTTATTGCTTCCAACATTATTTCCTTAAACATGGCTCTCAGCTCTGCATCTTTCAATCTCCACCACTTTATCTTTGAGTCCATCCTCGGCTTCTTACTTTTCCTACATTTCCTGAGCCTGCAGTCAGTTACTACTAGCCTATGTTGCATTACTACACTCTCCCCATTTATTATTATTATTATTGCTATTTATTATTATTATTATTATTATTATTATTATTATTATTATTATTATTATTATTATTATTATTATTATTATTATTATTATTATTATTATTATTATTATTATTATTATTATTATTATCATTATTATTATTATTATTATTGTTATTATTATTATTATTATTATTATTATTATTATTATTATTATTATTATTATTATTATTATTATTATTATTATTATTATAGGAATTGTTCTAAGCTCCTGGTCCATCTCCTCCCAAAATGCATCCTTCACCTCCGCTGTACAACCAGTTTGTGGGGCATAGGCACATATCACATTGACTACCGTTTCTCCCAGTCCCA
>JAXCGZ010019021.1:45000-77500 GCA_037179515.1 Halocaridina rubra
CAAACGCAGTCGTAATATTAATTTAAATGCTTTTCCTTTCATGTGCTGAATGCTATGTAACAGAGAAAATATTGTTTCATAATTGAATATATTTACACTCTTATTATTATTATTATTATTATTATTATTATTATTATTATTATTATTATTATTATTATTATTATTATTATTATTATTATTATTATTATTCTTATTGCTATTATCATTACTCTTATTATTATTATTATTATTGATAATAATAATAATAATAATAATAATAATAATAATAATAATAATAATAATAATAATAATAATAATAATAATAATAATAATAATAATAATGTTAATAATAATAATAATAATAATAATAATAATAATAATAATAATAATAATAATAATAATGTTAATAATAATAATAATAATAATAATAATAATAATAATAATAATAATAATAATAATAATAATAATAATAATAATAAAAATAATAATAATAATAATATTTCATATGGAGCAATACATTCTCACAAAGATATTGTTATATTTCTTTGTCAACCATCATTTACACACTGGTATAGATTGCAGGTCTCCTAAAAGACTTCTACGGCTTTCCTCTACTTTAGAGCAATTTAGGGCTTAAGAAGGGTAGAGAATATGTCAGTTCAACAGGTTCAGGAAGAAAACAATATGATGTAAAGGGTCAACGGTCGAATATCACAAGTGTTCGGACTTCGTAAGGTAAACAGGCTCACTGGGGTAAATGAGCAACAAAGTAAATAAGTATTTAGATATAAATAAATGAAAAAAACAAATTAATAAATCAAAGCAGAAATAACTAAAATAAAGAAATGGGAATATATATATTATATATATATATATATATATATATATATATATATATATATATATATATATATATATATATATATATATATATATATATATATACATACATACATACATACATACATACATACATACATACATACATACATACATACATACATACATACATACATACATGCATGCATGCATGCATGCATGTATGTATGTATGTATGTATGTATGTATGTATGTATGTATGTATGTATGTATGTATGTATGTATGTATGTATGTATGTATGTATGTATGTATGTATGTATGTATGTATGTATGTATGTATATATGTATATATATATATATATATATATATATATATATATATATATATATATATATATATATATATATATATATATATATATATATATATATATATATATATATATATATATATATATATATATATATATATATATATATATATATATATATATATATATATATATATATATATATATATATATATATATATATATATATATATATATATATATATATATATATATATATATATATATATATATATATATATATATATAAGCAAAATATATTAGAATGTGATCCTGAAATCGGTAATAAAACTTGAAAAAAAAAAAAAGTGAGAAAATAGAGTATTTCAATGAGAGAATCTATAATAGATGTGACTGAGAATATTCTATAGTTAATGAAAAAGGAGAAAAGTATATAACACAATAGAGAAATAAAACATGATAAAAAAAAGTGTAAGGGACAATGGATAAAGAACAATAAACAAATAAAATAGCTGATAAAGAAAGAACGATAAGCTAATAAAATCGAATATTCTACGGCAGATTTAAGATGCCTTAAACAAATTAAAGAAAACAAGAAAAGATAATTCTAATGTAAACAAAAAAGGAGAGAGAAAAACGCAACAGAAGTAAAATAACAATGATCATAAATGAATATTCTAAGGCAATATAGAAAAAGGTATGAATAACAGCAAAAAAAAAAAAAGCTCAATTCTGTAATGATAAAAATCGACAAGGGCACAACACTAGAAAAATAAAAATAATAAAAAAGGAACATTCTAAAGCAGGTTAAAGAATAACTAAATAAAAATAAAAGAAGAAGAGGATCATTTTAACATTAGAAAACAATGATAAGGAAGGAATACTGAAAAAAAAAACATTCAAATAAACTCTAACTTCAACTTAGATCTAATTGAATGCATGCAGAATAGAAAGAGAATAACAGGACCATGAATAAAAACATTCTAGAAAAAATAAAAACGGTATACACAAGCAAACGACAACATCAAGATCTTTCTAACAATAGTAAAAAGTAGAAAATGTGTAAATTAAAGGAGAATAATAACTAAGAGAATTGTAAAGCTGATAAAAGAATGACATAAACCATAAAAAGAGAAAAAGATGATCATTTTAATACAAACAGCAAAAAGAGAAAGGGTGTAAAACATAGAGAAGAGATAAGATGAAAATGAACATTATAAGTACGATTAAAGAAGGCATAGACAATAAAACAAGAAGAATAGGATCGTTGTAGCAATTATAAAAGGATAAAAAAAGCAAGTGAAGAATAAAAATAACATAAAAAATATTCTAAGGCTGAATAAAAAAAGACATAAAATATAAGAAGAGATTAGTAAAATTCTAAAGTTGAAAAAGAATAGTGCAAAAAGATGAAGAGAGGAAAATGAAAATAATACAAATGAGCATTCAAAGGCAGATTAAAGAAGACATAAACATTAAAGAGATAATTAGAGGTTCATTGCAAAGTTAACAGAAAGGAGGATGGGTAAAATAATGGAGAGAGAAAAATTAAAATAATATAGAAATAGTCATTCTAAGGCCCATTAAAGACGGCATGAACAGTAAAAAAAAATAATAGTATCATTGCAACGTTACTGAAAAATGAATTGAGGGTGTAAATCAAAAAGAAATAAAATTAAAATATAGGAGAACATTCCAAAGAAGATCATAGAGGGAATATGCAATTAAAAAAAAAGATAATTCTAATGATAAAAAGAGGAAACGAAAAGGTGGACAAAAAGAAGAAGAGAAGTAGGAAATAATAATAAAAATATGAACATTATATGAGGACAAAAACAACATATAAAACAGCATGAAAACGCTCACGCTAATCAAGGAAGGTGGGTGTAAGAAAAAAGCAAGAAAAGAATTTAAAGAAGAATCTTCTAAAACAGATAAAAGAAGACATGAGATCTTTAAAGAGTTGATAAACAAGAGGAGGGTGTAAAAAAAACAAAGAGATAAAGAGCATAAAAAATGGGGAGAACTAGAATCCACAACAAAAAGAGAAGAAAGTTCTCTTGTTAATAAAAGAGAGATAGGATGAAAAATCAGAGCGAGAGAGAGAGAGAGAGAGAGAGAGAGAGAGAGAGAGAGAGAGAGAGAGAGAGAGAGAGAGAGAGAGAGAGAGAGAGAGAGAGAGAGAGAGAGAGAGAGAGAGAGAGAGAGTTTAGTTTGGCATTTTTCCTCGGCTTGCTTGCTCTCAAGAAATAGCATAGAATAGCATAAAACGAAAATAAATAATAGTAGATAAATGATGTTAGTAAACGGTAAAAAGAAAAGAAAAAGATCATTTAAACGTTAATAAGAGAGAGAGAAAATGAAATATATAAACAATAGGGAGAGATAAGAGTAGAATCAGAGGAGCATTATAAGCTTGGGTTTATATCCTCCTCCTTTTGCTCTGCTCACAAGAAATCGCATTTCCAGTCTTTTAGGAATTCAGGTGGCTCTGGCAGAAGCTATTTGAACAGACGTGTTGTTGCTTTCCAGGGAACTTTGAAAGCCACTCTCTCTCTCTCTCTCTCTCTCTCTCTCTCCCTCTTTATATATATATATATATATATATATATATATATATATATATATATATATATATATATATATATATATATATATATATATATATATATATCCAATTGTAAGTCTCTTTCTTACCTCTTTCTCTTATTCTGCAGTGTGAAAAATATATTGAAGAATTTTTTATCCTACTATAAAGTTGCTTTCTTTTTTATCATTTATTAAATCATCCTATTTTATTCTTACTATGTATCTATCTATCTACATATATATATATATATATATATATATATATATATATATATATATATATATATATATATATATATATATATATATGTATGTATGTGTGTGTGTGTGTGTGTGTGTGTGTGTGTGTGTGTGTGTGTGTGTGTGTGTGTGTGTGTGTGTGTGTGTGTGTGTGTGTGTGTGTGTGTGTGTGTGTGTGTGTGTGTGTGTGTGTTAACCGAATCAAGCGAGCAATCACATGTATAGATATCGGTATATATAAAAAACAAGCAAAAAGATAAAGAAAAAATACAGCAGTAACATATGCTACATATATAAGCACTGTCACAATAGTATATTCAGCAAAAATATCTGGATGTATATATGTACAAACTCCTTCAAGCGAATTAGGTACATATGCCACGATAATGGGTAAGAAGTTTACTGCGCATGATATCATGCATGATTCTCTGCATAACTTATACCCGGAGAGTGCCAACACAGGATGCCATAGTCAGTATGCATGAATCTAACTGGTATAACCAAGGCCAGGTCACCTATAACACAGATGCCTCATAAAGAAATCAGTAGCACCCTCGATCTCTGGCTTCGATAATGAATAACATTAAAGATAATATGCTTCTCTTTGGAGGAAATGTAACTTCATGACTCAATGACCTTACATATCAAAAGTGTAAATTCACCAAGCTGATTCACTCTCAGGTCATGAATGTGTAAATAAATCTTGATTCTCAGATAGGAGGTTACTACAGCAATTTTAACAAGTTGGATCATAAAGCTTCTCTTTGTCAGTGCCACTTGGGAACAATAACGAGAGAACATTGGCACTTCTCGCGTGACACCTGTTATCTCAGGTGTCAGTGAATTCTCAAACATATATGTATTTGTTTTTATTTATAGTTAAGAAAGAAAAGAGTCCGATTTTATAATTATGAATGTAGAAAAAAATGTACAATTATATTTAGGTGAAGTAACGATACTCTAGACTCGCACTGATTCTCAGTCTGTGGGATATTACCTCTCGGGATCAATCAAATTACATACACTTCAATATTCTATAGCAAAAAAAAAAAAAAATACACAGTCTTGAAGACTATGGTTAATTCTAGAATAATAATGGAATTCTGGAATTCTGTCTTTTTATATAATAATTAAAAGAGAATGAGGGAGGCATGTGCACTCGGAAAGCTAACAGATTGGGGGAACTGGTGAAGAAAAGGTTGAGAACAACTGCTCTAGAGGTTCGACACTGCTATCTTCATCGACACTTTAATCTAATTACATAAGTGTGAGTAATTAGAACCAGGACATGGGAATAAGAAATAGGCCTAAAATGATTGACTTACAACAATTACCTTAAATGAGAATAATTAGCAGCACAGGACTTGCATTTCCTAAGATTCCCTTGTGTAATTCAAAGAACTGAGACTGTGTATACATATATATATATATATATATATATATATATATATATATATATATATATATATATATATATATATATATATATATATATATATATATATATATATATATATATATATATATGTGTGTGTGTGTGTGTGTGTGTGTGTGTGTGTGTGTGTGTGTGTGTGTGTGTGTGTGTGTGTGTCTGTGTGTGTGTGTGTGTGTGTGTGTGTGTGTGTGTGTGTGTGTGTGTGTATGTGTGTGTGTGTGTGTGTGTGTGTGTGTGTGTGTGTGTGTGTGTGTGTGTGTTGACTATAAAGAGACAGTAATCGAAAAAATGAAAGACGTTGTGATGGAAAGGGCAAACCCACTCATCAGACAGGCACTTGATAAGGAGAAGACAGTGGTAATCTCAGGCATAAGTGAATCCCAGGAGCCAACATGGCAGGGGAGACTTGAAGAAAATAAAGCTAGGGTTGTAGACCTGATAAGAAAGCTTGGAGTAGTTTGTGGTCCTGAGGATATTGTAAACATACACCAACTAGGTAAATATTCGAGGGAAGGAAAGCCGAGACCAACAAAAGTAACCTTTGAGAGAGGGGAAACATGTAGGGAAATATTGTTGAGAAAAAAAAGTCTAAAAGACCTTCAAGAATTCAAAGAAGTGTTCATTAGACGATACAGAACACAGGAAGAGATGGGAAAGATCAAAAACTTGTTGCAAGAGGCAAGAAGGTTAAATGATGAAAGAAATGAAGAACAGAAGAAAAATTTTCGTTACAGAGTTCTTCCAGACAAAGGGGAGATAAAGAAGATAATGACAGAAGATCAGGGGATGGGGCCTCATTAAGATTGTTATACACAAATGCTGATGGATTAGCTGGTAAGGCAGTAGAATTAAAAGACAGGATTCACAACAGTAAGGCAGATATAGTAGCAATTACAGAGACTAAGTTGAGTGAGGACATAAACAGTGTCACAGTTTTTCCTAATGGCTTCAGAATACTAAGGGTTGAAAGATCTGAGAGGACTGGTGGAGGGATAGCACTGCTCATAAGTGAGAGGATTCAAGCTGAAGAAATAAACTTGGCTATAGAAAGTGAGTTCAAGGAATTTCTTGTTGCTCGCATAAATACTGGGTCAGAGAGCATTATAATAACTGTTGTATACAACCCACCAAGGAACCAAAATAGGCTTGAAGTTTATGAGGAAAGTCATATAGGTACTATTGAAGTCATAAACTCAGTTGTTAACATGGCACGGGAAAAAAATGTAGGATTTTGATTATGGGAGACTTTAATCATAAAGAGATAGATTGGATAAATCTTGACCCACACAGTGGTGAGGACTCATTCGGGGCAAGATTCCTAGATTGCGTACAAGGGAATTTCCTACACCAACATGTAATGGAACCAACAAGGGCCAGGGGTGGGGATGAGCCATCACTACTTGATCTAGTGTTCACAGATAATGTGTTGGATATTGAAAATATTGAGTATGAACCACCAATTGGAAAGAGTGACCACTGTGTGTTGTTGATGGAGTATATCATTGAAGATATTCTTCCTGAGAGTAGAGGCACTGAGGACATGAGGAGGAACTATCCGAAAGGAGATTACATCAAAATGAATGAGCTTTTTGCAGTTATTGACTGGAGAACCTTATTTTACAACAAATCTCTACAAGAAATGTATGACATCTTTTGTGAGAAATATGGGAAGATAGTAGATTGCTGCATACCTGTCACCAAAGTAGGTGTAATTCATGCCAGAGAGAAATGGTTCGATAATGGGTGTAAAAGAGCTAAGGAGTGGAGAGACAAATGCTGGAAAAGGTATAGGAGGAGAAAAAACATAAATGCCAGGCAAACCTACAAAAGAGCAAGAAATGACTACCTAAGTAAAAGGAGAGAGGCAGAGAGAGATTATGAGAGGGACATCACCAGGAAGGCTAAAGAAAATCCCAAGCTTTTCCACAGCTTTATCAGAGGAAAACTGAAGGTAAAAGAACAGGTTTTAAGGCTAAAGAGAGCGGATGGAAGCATCACTGAGACGGATGAAGAGATCTGAAAAGAATTGAAAAAGGAGTTTCAGTTAGTATTTACAGTAGAAAATACCCCACCCCCTCAGATTGCAGTGATAGAAGCTCAAGGGCCGGTATTAGAGAACATCAACCTTACAGCCACAGAGGTATGCAAAGCGCTGATGGATTTAGATGTTCATAAAGCTACAGGTCCTGATGACATATCCCCTCATGTGCTTAAAAATGCGCAAACACAATATCAGTTGCACTAAGTATCATATTTAAGGAGTCACTGGAGTCGGGGGAGATTCCAAGATGCTGGAAACAAGCAAATGTGATACCTATCTTCAAAAAGGGAAGGAGGGATACGGCTCTGAACTATAGACCAGTTTCCTTGACCAGCATAGTTTGCAAAGTTATGGAGAAACTACTAAGGAAACATATCTCTCTTCACTTGGAATCCTTCAACTTTTTGTCAGTGAGGCAACATGGCTTCAGAGAAGGTAGATCAACAGTAACAAACTTATTAGAATTTTATGATGAGGTAAGCCAAATCTTACAGGAAAGAGATGGCTGGGCAGATTGCATATTCCTAGACTTCCAGAAAGCGTTTGACACTGTTCCACATGGGAGACTTATTAGGAAGCTGCACTCAATGGCTAGAATAGGTGGAAATGTTTTGGAATGGATAAAAACTTACTTAGAAGGAAGGGAACAGAGGGTTTGAGTAAGACACTCAGTGTCTGAATGGAGAAGAGTTAGTAGTGGAGTTCCACAGGGTTCAGTTTTAGGGCCACTTTTGTTCCTTGTATATGTAAATGACCTACCAGAGTCTGTAAATTCATTCATGAATATGTTTGCAGATGATGCAAAGATTGTGAAGAAAGTAAAAAACGAGAACAATGGTAGAGAACTTCAGGAGGATCTAAATAATCTGCATGAGTGGTCAGAAAAGTGGCTAATGAAATTCAATACTTCAAAATGTAAGGTAATGAGAATGGGTACAAGTGCAAGAAGGCCCAAGCTTGACTACTCGGTGGCTGGAGTACAACTTCAAGAGACAGAAAATGAGAGAGATCTAGGAGTAAACATACTGGCAGATTTGTCTCCAGAAATACATATAAATGGCATAGTAAGGGCAGCATATGCATTCTTATCAAATGTAAGGGTAGCCTTCAGGCACATGGACAAGGAAATGTTCAGAAATATTTATGTAATATATGTGAGGCCAAAACTTGAATATGCAGCCCCCTTTTGGAATCCGCACTTGAAAAAGCACATAGCTAAGCTTGAAAAAGTTCAAAGACATGCCACGAAACTGGTGCCAGAAATACGCAATCTCAGTTATGATGAGAGGCTGAGGGAATTAGACTTACCATCACTCGAAGCTAGAAGAGTGAGGGGGGATATGGTGACAGTCTTTAAATTCCTTCATGGTTATGATAGAGTGGATAGGGATCGATATTTTGATATGGCTGGCTCTAGAACTAGAGGTCATAGTTTGAAGCTTCGTAAGAAAACTTCTTTGCAGGATGTAAGGAAATACTTTTTCAGTGTAAGAGTAGTTGATAATTGGAATTGGCTAAGCGAGGAGGTAGTTAATGCTATCTCAATCCATAGTTTTAAGGACAGGTATGATAAGTATCACTAAGTCTAAAATGGAACCGATCAGGAGACAGGAAGATACGAGCTTTGGGCTCTTTCCCGTAAACACAATTAGGTAATCACAATTAGGTAATCACATTGCGTGCTTGTGTGTGTGCTTTGTCAATGTATCTGCTAATTAAATAATAAACTTGCTAACCATTATGGAAATTAAAAATTGTAGAGCTAATTATCAATTTAGGAATATACAAACAAGATATTATGATTTTTCATAAAAGACAAAAAGAAAGAAAAATTCCACATGGACTACTTAGTTTCTTCATTTGCATATACATAACGATAACGACTTTAACTATACGTACGTTCACGTCCCCTGGTGATCATAACAGCTGTATGGAGCAAAGTAACGCGCATATGGCTACTTGTACATAGGAGATCTCACTTACGGAATGGCAATAATGATGCTTTAAGAATATTAGAATTTTAATTGGACCCGTCCGCTGTTCATCCCATAGGAGTGTGAACTCAACATTTATTTAACATCGCGAAGTTTTTTTTTTTGGGGGGGTGGTGTTCATTCTGATCACAAAGGCCTGTTTAGAGGAATATTCAGCATTAAGGAAACTGAGTGGGGAGTATTCATTTCAGTGATCTGTGCCACCAAAGATAATATATTTGCAATGTTCGGGTGTGTTCATTACCTACCCTGGATGACTATTCAGTTCAGTGCTGAACACTGCGAAAAAATAATAGTCTTTCCTTTTTCGAACGTGTTCAGTGTCTATCCCAAAGAGCTGTTCAGTCCAATGCTTAGTGTTGCAAAATACAAGTGTGTTCGGTGTTTGGGTGTGTTCTTTGTCTATCACCGAGGACTCTTCAGGTCATTGTTCATCAATGAGGAATATGAAGTCATTCGCTCGTTACGTATTCCTTGAAAATCACCGATGAGTAATCACTTCACAAACTTAGCGGTTCGGAAAAAAAAGTAGTCTTTCGTTGTTTGGGTGTGTTCAGTGCCAATCACAGAGGACTTCTCTGTTCAACAATAAATATGCGAAAAAAGAGTCTTATTTGTATGTGTTCACTGCCTACCCCAGAGAACTATTTAATTAAATGTTAAGTATAGCGTAACATAATGGTCTTCCATTATCTAGGAGTGTTCACAACCTATCCAAGAGCAATGTGTAGCTGAATACTCAGCGTTGCGGTGTGTTCACAACCAAATTTCAAAGGACAATTTAATACAATGCAAAGCACAGCGGAAAAAAAGCCATCTTTTATTATTTGGGTACATTCATTGTCTATTAGAGACCTGCTCATTTCAATACTCAACATTTTGGAAAATTGTAGTTTTTCAGTGTTAGGGTGTGTTCACTGCCTATTAAACAAAATTACTCAGTTCACAGAGTTCCGGAAAGTAATAATATCTCGTTATTATTATTATTATTATTATTATTATTATTATTATTATTATTATTATTATTATTATTATTATTATTATTATTATTATTATTATTATTATTATTATTATTATTATTATTATTATTATTATTTATTAGGAGTCAAAGGCATCTGCACCGTCCCCGGCTTCGAAATGAGCATAAATTCCCATCCTGTAGTTCTAATGCATAAAATAGTATTTAAAGTCGATATGCAACAGAGGTAATTAAAGAGAATATAGAAACATCTTGTTGAAAGCCCTTTGGCAGTCATCTCATTTTGCCTCTGTGTAATACGTACAAACAAAGAACACAATGGCACTTGACATAAGGCCAGTTTATCAAAGCTGGCACTATTAATACTAGAAAGATAGTTACGAATCCTACCTCTGGAGGAGCAGGTTAGTTCAACTTTGCACTAACCCCAAGCCAAGATCAATGGAGAGAGTTGGTATCGGAAACGACAATCGGTCGTAAAAATGCTAAGCGACTATCCACCACTAGTGTCCAAAAAGGCTAATGAGAAACATCGACCTTATATAATCGTGGGAAAAGCAGCCTACTTAGAAGAAGAAGGGACAACTCGCATATAATTGAAAAGATTCATGTTAGTATTTATATAACAAGTGATTTCAGGGAGTTTGTTGTTGCCCTTCTCATCTATTGTAATATTAATCTGAAGAGGCGAATTTAATTTATCATAAGATAAATAAAATCTTTAGAAAAGCACACTCTACTGCTTCAACACACCACGACAGATCTACATTGGGCATATGTTAATAATATTAATATTAATCATAGCTATCGAATTGTTTTCCATAAAATATGTACTGCCTGTCTGGAGAAGAAAACCTCGAGATATACGAAGAATTTTATCTTTTTTTTTTTAGGCCAATATAGATATAGCGCAATTACTTTTAACAACATAGTTTGCCGGTACTTGGATTATGGTATGCTAACGCGGCATGCAAAACAAAAACAAAAAATACGGAATGAAAAATGCTCTCTACATAATTTCGAAATCTTTAGGGACGACTGACGACATGCTATTAATATTATATACAATACGGTTCATTTTTACGAATCATATTACCACACACACACACACATCGCGCACGCACACACATACACATACACACACGCATACACACACGCATGCACACACACATACACACACACACACACGCATACATATATATATATATATATATATATATATATATATATATATATATATATATATATATATATATATATATATATATATATATATATATATATATATATATAAATATATATATATATATATATATATATATATATATATATATATATATATATATATATATATATATATATATATATATATATATATATATATATATATATATATATATATATATATATATATATATATATATATATATATATATAATATATATATATATATATATATATATATATATATATATATATATATATATATATATATATATATATATATATATATATATATATATATATATATATATATATATATATATATATATATATATATATATATATATATATATATATATATATATATATATATATATATATATATATATATATATATATATATATATATATATATATATATATATATATATATATCGAGAAAATATCAGCAACATTTGCGGTTTTGTTGATTGGTGAACCTACTAAATGAAAAACATCGATAATTATTAATTCTTCTCAATTGAATATAATAATAATAATAATAATAATAATAACAATAATAATAATAATAATAATAATAATAATAATAGTAATAATAATAATAATAATAATAATAATAATAATAATAATAATAATAATAATAATAATAATAATAATAATAATAATAATAATAATAATGATAAAAATAATAATAATAATAATAATAATAATAATAATAATAATAATAATAATAATAATAATAATAACAATAATAATAATAATAATAATAATAATAATAATAATAATAATAATAATAATAATAATAATAATAATAATAATAATAATAATAATAATAATAATAATAATAATAATAATAATAATAATAAAAATTATAATGATAATGATAACAATTGCTTACATACATTTTTGTATGTGTAAGCATATGCATGCAAATATGCTTAAGTGCATACATACATAAGTTCACACATTCATATATACGTATATACATTCATCAATAAAATCTTATACATTTCTCCATATTTGTCATTATGTATCGCAGTATCAACATGTTTCATAACTCAGCTTAGCCCGTAGCAACGCGCTATATCTACTGAGCTACTGAAGGTGGTATAAACATAAGCATCAAAAACCAGCCTCTCATGAGTCTTTTATGTAAATAGTCTTTTGAAATGAGAATTGGATCATTAAAAAGATCGCTTCCTTAAGAGGGTCATTGACCTCAAGCACTTACATGAAAGAGTAAAAAACAACACCAGTTATCAGAGAGAGACAAAGTCTCTCATTACAGCACAATGACCTCTGTAATGATCTTAATTTCCCGCAAGTGGCCATTTCACGACAAATTGCACCATCTCAATGACTGAAAATTGTCACTGCTGGAGAAAACAGGATAAACAAAAGCGGGAAACGAATGGACATTGCATCGAAGGTTGAGCCAAGACAGAAATAGACATTCCTTTTGCAAAAGTGAAAAAATTCACTTCACGCACGCATGAGGTAAGGTAAACATTTTTTATTTTTATTTTTGCACCAATGATAGGAGACCTTCAAGATCCTACATTGATAATGAGACATTCAGTAATAGGGATGGAAAGACTTATAGTAGTGCATCAGTTTTCAGTTTTTTTAACTAAGTGAAAATCCGCCAGTGAACATGTAGAGACACCAAATGTATCATCTATAGATCAAAGTACAGTCTGAAAACCTCTAAACTTTAACTAAGTGAAAATCCATCATGGAACAAAAGGTGTTACCAAATGTATCGTCTACAGACCTTAGTACAAACTGGAAAACTTTCTCACTCTGAATAATTGATAACTTATTTACCTAAAATACTTGATAATCTATAATTTGGACATGGAGAGTTCCTTAGTAAAATCTAAAAACCTCTCTACTCCTGGTAAAAATTCAATATTGAAAATGGAGAGCCAAATATATCATCTATAGACCTTAGTACAGACATGAAACCTTACTACTTTTATTTCTAGGCCAGGAAATGAGCGAACTCTACAGAATGTCTCTGTTCATTGTACTAAACCATCCAAATCTCACTCGTAGCTTGTCAAGACACAGCCTTAGCCCGTTCATCAATTAAATAAACACTTTGTCATATTGTAGAAATGATGAAAAGACATACAAATTCCTGGACAAGATTGGAACCTACAGAACACTGAAATTCTATCATTGTACTTAGAGTTCCAAATGAACACACACACACACACACACACACACACACACACACACACACACACACACACACACACACACACACACACACACACACACACACACACACACACACACACACACACACACACACACACACACACACACACACACACACACACACACACACACACACTAACAAAATTAGAATTATACAAGCAACCTCAGTCAACAGTGTTTAGCAATCCCCTTACATTATATCACTAAATAAAACGTCCCATTAGGAGTTTACTTACATTGCAGATTCTTTGAAGTACACTTGATGACCTCAAATCTCTTTTTTCGTTCATTACTCTGCTGTGATTGAATGAGCTTATTTTAGAGGACTATCAGAACATTTTCGAGCCTTCGGGGAATAAGTAAGTGGTCATTAGGCAAACGAAGTGCCAGGATTGCCTGGCATCATTAAAAGGAAAACTACTTAATGAGATACTTACATTCAATGAATGCTGCACTGTATCAAGATTTAATTTAACGTCAGTTTATTTGGGTGAGAGTTTTTTTTTTTATCATTTAACTGAGAACAGACATTTGGAGACACAGTGGAAAAGCTGTTTTAGAAAACATAAAATAAATTCAGTACATACTTGAAATTTACATATTTTGCCGAGCTTTTTATCTGTTGACATTCAATTTATTCAAGATTTGAGCTTAATGTCAGCTTATTTAGGTGACAGTTTCACCAGTTAATGAAAGACTGACATTTAGAAATATACCGTAGTGGAGTGCTGATAAATAAATAACAAAAATAATTTATTGTTTTAATATTTCAGTACCTAAGAGAGTTTTGCATATTAAAAGAGGTAAGGCACAAACATTAGGGAAAAGCTGTTGGTGAATGCATTCAATTTCTGTCATTATATGCAAACCTTTCACTGCATATAAGTATGAATTAAAAGGGGAGAGAAATCTTCATGATCACACTTGTAAGACATTAATGAAGCAAAATAATAATAATAATAATAATAATAATAATAATAATAATAATAATAATAATAATAATAATAATAATAATAATAATAATAATAATAATAATAATAATAATAATAATAATAATAATAATAATAATAATAATAATAATTATAATAATAATAATAATAATATTAATAATAATAATAATAATAATAATAATAATAATAATAATAATAATAATAATAATAATAAAAATAATAATAATAATAATAATAATAATAATAATAATAATAATAATAATAATAATAACTAATAATAATAATAATAATAATAATAATAATAATAATAATAATAATAATAATAATAATAATAATAATAATAATAATAATAATAATAATAATATCCATTTGGATCTTACAGCTTCTGTTTTTTTTTTCTTTTTTTATAAAACGCAATTGACAAGGAAAACTGGAAGGGAGGAAAAGACAGATATGAGTAAGTATTGACAAGGTAAACTAGAAAAATAGAAACAGCCAGCTGATGAGACAAAAACTTTGACAAGGAAAACTAAAACGGAGAAGAAGGAAACGTAGCGAGACCATATTTTGACATGGAAAACTGGAACAGACAAAGGACAATTGGTGCGAAGAAAATCTGAAAAGAGAAAGTTATAGAATTCTTAGCACCTATGCTCGAAATTTGACTAGGATACAGAAAATTTGGAGCCTTAAGGTGAATTAAAGTTAGATACATTTCCTAACGCCCCCACAGTAGAATTGAACTGGCTTTTGTCAGGCTTGTCAGTTCTTTGACCTGCGAGCTCTATCATTGAGATACCGTGACACCCACTATATCCTACATCATACATAAAATTCATAATCACCCTTAGAATAGCGTATTTTAACATATTACGCCAAAATAAACATAAAGTATATAATTGAAAAGTGAAATAAATAACAGAAACGTAAACAGAAAGAAATAGAAAAAGAAGAACATCTTGGCATGAGATCTTGTCTTTAGCTAACAGCCTATAAAACGCCAAATACAGTTATGTAAAAATTTTCTTTTTGGAAAGGGTATAAACGCATTCACAATGCCATAATTTTAGCTTAGAATATTCCCTTCCTACATTTATATGCAAATCTGCTCAGAAAACCCAAAGTTTTCCTTTTTCTTTAATGCCATGTTTTTGTACAGGACTTGTCAACGTTTAAATAGGCGATTATTATTTTTATATAAGCAAGAGAGGTGTGTATTTATTTCTGATGGGATTGTATATTTATTTTTTTCGAAATTATGCGTTTTTTTTTTTAAATATATGAATTTGTTTCTGATGATACTGATGTAAGTAATTTAAAGATAATTTATATTACTTTTTTTAAAGAACAGATGCATTAAAGGGGAAGCCAATCCATCCACTGGAGGAGCAAAACAGGTCAAATGGGTGTCAGTCCAAAGCCCAGATCAATAGAGACAGTTGGTGTCGGGATGGGAAGTTAGCAGTAAAATTTGTACACCATAACCACCACTGGCATGAGTTAGGCCTAATAAAATATTATCAAAGGAACATTTAAATCAGTGTTACTCTTTTAAAGCTTAAAGAGGAGGCATGAGCTGTATGCATAATATATAAAAGTCAAATGATCATTGTTGAAAAATACCCATTAAAAGAAGTATGAAAAACAACATAGTTGAATACTTTTTAGCATATAGTTTTCAGTACAATATGTACATAGTCGGCTTGCAAAGTAATGTACATACGTACAGATAAAGTGATGTTTGTATCATTTGCACTACAGATGCTAATTTAGTCACTGCTTGCCTTATATTGCTGCTATTCGTGATGACAGCTTTTAACATTTCATCGAAACAAACAATTTCGCAATGTATTTTCTTTGCAAATGCAAATTATTTTAAATTTATTATTGCTGTTGTTTTGTGCATCAAAAGTTACAAATTAACAATACTCAATTTTTTATAGAAATATTTTCTAGCACTCCAGCGTCTCTATAAAATATTAAGCGAATTAATTTTTTATAACCTGAGATTCGCTTTATCCAAGATTTCAAGCTCGTATTTATCTGATAGAAGTAAAAACTGTGAGTTGTGGAAAGAGAAGCTTACACATTGCAAATTAATCTAACCTTAACACACAACATTTCTATAATATTTATTCAAGCAAAATTTGCTGGTAATAAGTGGTACTTTATAGGAATGTTATAAAGAAAAAAGTGTCTGGAAGAAGTTTTTCAGAAATTTTAAAGCATATTTCCTAAAGTGAGAACTACTTTGCTAATAACAATAATCTCGGCGAAACTCCATTGTAAGAAGTATAAGGTAGATTTTTGTATACTCACTGAATACTTTTTTCGTTCCAAAGAAGCATTTTCTCATAGTTAATGGACTCTACTACCAACAACATCTTCAGGAAAACTTTCCACTGAAATCTAAAATGTGATTCTCTGTACTATGGCAGTTGTTTACCAAACACCAAAGCATCTCTCTAGTTACAGACACACCACTACCAGCAATTACAACATGATTTTCTGTACTCTTTGTCCTCTGCTGAATTCTAAAACATTTTCTCTCTGGTTAGAGAGAATACTCTTACCAAAAACATACAATGGCAGACTTCCCTGTTAGGCTTATTGTGCAATTTTCTGTATTCTCTACAGTCTTTTACTGAATCCCAGAGCATTTTCTTTGTAGTAACAACCCCTCTGCTACCAAAAATTGTCGTGGGTAACTCTACTACTAGTTTAATAAGGTAGATTTACTTCCACCAACAATCTCGGGCAATTTTTCAGAATGTTTCTTGCTTTATTCCCTCCCAACTAAAGTCTCATTTCAGCTGCTTAGCGCAACTATAATAGCCTTTTTGTTTAGTAAGGGCTTCCTCTTCTAAGTTCCCCGTTTGAGACTCTCTCTCCTCATCTACGAGTTTTTATAATTAAGTTACCATATTTTAGAAATATAAAAAAAATAATTTACAGTACAGTGTTGTAATGTATATTAGTAAAAAAAAAACGCATACATTAACGTATACCACTATTTTTGTAATGTCGTAATAATATGAAAGCAAATAGATTATCGGTATAACACTATTGCATTCTTATAAATATGTAAAAATACACCCTTTCTCTTTGTGCCATATATATATATATATATATATATATATATATATATATATATATATATATATATATATATATATATATATATATATATATATATATATATATATATATATGTATATATATTGTATATATATATATATATATATATATATATATATATATATATATATATATATATATATATATATATATATATATATATATATATATATATATATATATATATATATATATATAGGAGATCTTGATATGACAATTTGGCATTCTTGCAATTGTATAAGAACACTTCAAAGTGTACAAAGTAAATCAGTTTACATGAACAAATAAAAAAGAAAAAACTAAATTATAAATGAAAGAAGACGGCGTATACTGCTTCATATAGAAATAAAAGAATAATATATGCGAGAAACACCATATGCACAGTGATATACTGTTAATGTGCTGTAGGGTCGAATCCTGGTCAGGGAGAAGTATTAGATCTCGTGCTTTTACATATGGTAACGTTTTTATTTAATTATATATAAGTTTTGTGGACCGCAGTAGCATAGTACTAGAATGTTCAGCTCAGGAGATGACGGACCCGCGTTCAAGGCCAAAGCAGGATGATAGGAAGGACATCCAAACTTAATTCACCAAATTCAGTCTCGCTGTGTTCACCCTCAAATGAGGACTGGACTTTTAGACACAAATAACGTAAACCAAATCTCTAGAGGTTTGCGTTTTTCACAAACTCCAATTTCTCTCTCTCTCTCTCTCTCTCTCTCTCTCTCTCTCTCTCTCTCTCTCTCTCTCTCTCTCTCTCTCTCTCTCTCTCTCTCTCTCTCTCTCTCTCTCTCTCTCTCTCTCTCTCTCTCTCTCTCTCTCTCTCTCTCACACACACACACACACAACGCAGTTACCGTCAATATAAGCCTAAGCTGGATATTACAAAATCGGAAAAACTTTCTTCAAAAGAATTTCCCCTATTAACAGTTTTTTGGAATACTTTGCATCACAAAAAGAAAAAATAAATCGCCTTTGTTTTTGGCTTCTCTCGTTTCTTTTGTTTTCGAACTTAAAGGTTGATAACTTTCTGTTTACATTACATTAAATACATACATTTTATTGTTCTTAAGGTTTATCAGTAACAATATATAATCTATCTTCCTTCAAAAAATGGACCTATCGTAATCACAGGCCCTAAGCCTGCCAGATCTCTAGGTCTTCAGTACTTCGAATATTTCTTTCAGCCTGTCCTTTTCCTATCGTGTATCATTACCTAATCCTTGCCTTGTCCGTAACATTTTACTTTTCTCCGTCTTCATGTTACCCTCCTGCTCTGATCTTTAATGATGAGGGCAATTTTTTTGCCTGTCCCGGTGTCACATTCATAATATATATATATATATATATATATATATATATATATATATATATATATATATACATATATATATATATATATATATATATATATATATATATATATATATATATATATATATATATATATATATATATATATATATATATATATATATATATATATATATATATATATATATATATATATATAGTTTTCCTTTTTTGATGTCGGCTACCCCCCAATTGAAGGGGGAAACAGCCAAGGTATATGTATGTATGTATGTATGTATATTTATATATATATATATGTGTGTGTGTGTGTGTGTGTGTATGTGTGTGTGTATGTGTGTGTGTGTGTGTGTGTGTGTGTGTGTGTGTGTGTGTGTGTACATAATATTTAAATATACACATCTGCTATAGGCATCCAAATCTACCGAGCCCGCTGGAAAAATGGACTACCAAGGGTTACATTTTTCTCAAAATTACTCCTACTGAGTGCAGAACAAGAGTAATATTTCATAAACTGACAATAGATCTTACTAGCATCAGGGGATTATAAAGACCAGTAAAACATAGTGACAAAAATATATCAAGTAATTAGTTTTTCTAAGCTAACATGCCTAACAGTTCTAAGCGTTCCAACCAACTCCCATACGGGACTCATAATGGCCGTTATATATTAAAATTCTTTACACGTGTAAAACAAAAGCGCAGAGGCGCGTGACACCTTCTTTTGTACATAAGTGAAGAGGCTTTGTACATAATAAGAAAAGATAATAGTGAGAAGGAACTTGGAGAATAGTGTCAGTTAAATTGAGTGAAGTCTCCTATTGTACAACTGGCAGTAAGACACACAAGTCTAAGAAGAGAGAAAAATATATTTAAATTCTGATAAGCATAAACAGTCTGGATATTCACACAATGGTCTGACATGTCTTTTGTTTTTGGATGACCTGATACCTCATACTTTTCATTTATTTTCCGTACATTTACAATCTGTATGGAATCCGGTCTGTTCCAGAATCCGTATTCAAAAGTCTTAGGCCGCTTTCACACCAAAGTGGTGCGTCGCACGTGGCATGCCACGTGGCACGCCAGCTGAAAACGAACATCCGGAAATATATAAAACTTTTCTCACAGAAGTGGCGCGACACGTCCCATGTGCCACATGTCATGCCACTTCTGTGTGAAAGATTTCATACATTTTTGGATGTTCGTTTTCAAATGGCGTGCCACGTGGCATGCGACGTGTGACGTGCCACTTTGATGTGGAAGCGGCCATACAGTATTCTTAAAACAGAAAACTAATGACTTTCAATATATGCAATTATGCATTTCAGCCTCATTTAAAAAGAAACAAAAACTTATAGCCAAATTTTTTCATTTACTGTGATCTGTACTGAGCTGTGCAAAGAGCTATATTTAGCAGGTAAAGATGTATTCAACAATTTACAATATTCTATAGATATGATTTCAGAAACTTAACGGGGGAGCTGTTCCTTACATACCACTAGAATACTTAATCCAATACTTTACTATGTCAAACTAAGATATCTATTAATATTTGAAAAGCCTAAGCTGAGAGAGCAATGAAACTGAAGTGATATGTAACCATGTTCTCTAACACGACTAGTGTAATATTTCCATAAAGATGTCAACTGTCTTCCAAATAAGACGGGTGACTGACGTAATGATGGTCTTTAAAGGGGGTTTTACACTGTCAAACGGTTCGTCGAATGCGATTCGACAGACAAGTGTTTGAAGTGATGTTCGAACGTGTAAACGGGGTATTTGGTTGTCGAACACGTTCGACAAACGTTTTCGACAACCAAATACCCCGTTCACACGTTCGAACATCACTTCAAACACTTGTCTGTTGAACCGCGTTCGACGAACCGTTTGACCGTGTAAACACCCTATTGTGGTCAGTGCTTTAGGATTTCTTACTCAAATGGTATTAAAATTAGTTACGAAGGATGTCTATTTAGATTAATATCTACACCTGGAAAAATGTTGAGGCATAAAAATTTGATAACTATGATAAAGATTACACTTCCCTGATGAGACGAAAGAGTGGGTACAGATTGTAGAACTGAATCATAAATCTACGTATACAAAGGAGTACTGAGGAAAAAGGAAATAAGCAAAGGAAATAAAAACTATTTCCAGAATGAGAATCTGTCTGTCTGTGAAACAAGATTAATACTTATCGACTTCCATTAAAATTTATAAGAAAATATTCAATTCAATTATCATGATAAATTGAAGAAAGAAAAAATAACAGAAATCTTTTTCTATTATACTGGCTTAAATAAGTTATATACACACTCAAAAACCCATTTCGACCTTGCCTCTGTGCTTAGATGGAGAGTTTTATCCTGCTTAAAAAAAGACATTGAAAAAAAAAATCTTGCTGGGTTAAAACAAACTGAAACTTTTTCCAACGTAAATCCTAACATAAAAGTTATACAAAAACTCAAGGACCTTCTTTCTATATCATGATGGAAAGAAGTTTTTATTTAGCCAACAGAATCTACCATTACATAAGCTCGATTTCTAAAACAGTGTAAGCCTAGGATACCATGTTGTTAGTTAGCTAGACACACACAAATGGATTTCATAAGCTCATCTGACGCGGATCTGTGTATGGCTAGGATCCCCTACGGAATCCTAGCCATACACAGAACCGCGTCAGATACGTTTATGAAATCCATTTGTGTGTGTCTAGCTAACTAACAATATGGTATCCTAGGCTTACGCTGTTTAAGAAATCGGGCCATAGTCTTCTAAAAAAGCTCCACACACACTTTGAGATTGTTTTGAGACCTTGTTTATCTGTCTAGAAGGCAAGAACTTTTTATTCAGCGAAAAGTAAAAGAGAGCATTGAATGAATAACTTCGGCGAGTAAACAAGCACAATAAAAAACGAAATTTTGAAAGGGGGGTCGACGAGGAAAAAGTTCGCAAAAACAAGTAAAGTGAAGTGAGAGAAACTCTCTTTGACGTCTGTCATGGTGCGTTCGTATACATGACTTACCAACTGAGGTGGAAGTGTGAATTTACTTTTCCTGACTTCTCAAAAAGGCTGCAGAAAACTGGCTCAAAATATTTCTTGTGAAAGGGTGATTTCATTTTTACCAGGGACCAAAAGAGACTTGGACATTTATCAGTAACCTTAAATATATATATATATATATATCTTTTGCACTGTACAGATAATGGGGTCTGTAATAATATATAGATGTTTGTAGTGCTAATTTCTACATCCAAAGCAAAAACGGTTCAAAAACGTTCTTGAGAAAGGGGAGGAAACGTTTTCCAAAGGCAAATGGAGACTCAAACATTTTCTCCTTACCACTAAATGTACTTTTTCTCTAGATTTAATGATACTTACTATCTTATATGGACATTTGAATATCTAATTCCTACATTCGAAGGAAAGAAGAAAATAGATTTGAAATAAGTCTTGTGAAAGGCGCGGGGGGGGGGGAGGACACATTTATGCTTAAAGCCTAGAGTAGGTTTTCTATTCCAATACATATAGTTTGAGTTTAATGAGAAATCAAAGATTATGATTTTATATAAAAATTTGCAAATAAAAAATTTGCCTTCAGTGAGAGGCATATAATCAGGTCGATATGTTTTTTTGTGAAAGGATTGCTCTCTCTTACCAAATGCTCCAAGTAATTTAGACATTTTTGCAGTGAAGTTAAATATATCTTTTTACATTATAGAAAAATTAAAGATTAAATGCTAAGGAAGTTTTTATGGATAATTTCTACCTTCAAAAAGAAGTCAGAAGAGAGTCATTCAAATTATTTCTCGTGAAAGGAAGCTCTTATTTTTCTTATGAGTCAAAAAATGTATATGGGTGTTTTATCGATGCCTTTAAATATTTTTTTTCTTTATAGAAAAAGAGGAATTACGATTTTATGCAATTTTATATAATCAATTATTAATAAAAAATAAAAAAAAAAATAAATATATATATATATATATATATATATATATATATATATATATATATATATATATATATATATATATATATATATATATATATATATATATATATATATATATATATATATATATATATATATATATATATATATATATATATATATATATATATATATATATATATATATAAAGTAAAGAATGAAAATGAGGAATAGAGTAATATACCACAAAAAAGCAGTAAATATTATATATATATATATATATATATATATATATATATATATATATATATATATATATATATATATATATAGTGAAATCGAAAATCATCCCAATTTACATATTTAGTCTTGCTACTCTTTAACTCAAGCTAACTCGCCATTAATACTGGCAGTTATTTTTTACACAAATAGATAAAGAAAAAATTAGTGAAGCCTTAATTAGTACATAAAATACAAAGAATATAAATAATTAGAGATGAGAAGCTATGAATAAGAGATGAGAAGAAAAGTGGAAGAGTAAAAAAAAAAGAGTTGAAGGACTGTTAAAAACGTGATCTGAAGTAGAGATTTAAAAAAGAGATGATCGAAAAAGACGAGGAATGGCTGAATAAATAAAAATATGAAGACAAAATTAAAGTAAGAAGCAATTATGAGAAATGAACTGAATGAAAATGGGACAAAACGAGATTAGAAAAGAGGAAGAGTGGAAAAGACGTGGAAAGAATATATAAATCAAGCTATGACGAAGAGATAAAAAAAAAAGAGTGAAAAAGAGGGGAAAAGAAGTGTATAAATCAGGATGTGACGGAGATGAGCTTAGACCATGATATGATCAACAGAAATGAGCCGTAGAGGGAGTCAACATGAACTATCAAATATGAGAGTGGCCAAGGCTAAAGACAAGGCAAGTAAACAATAATAATTAAACATCTTTATATATCAAACGAGAGCTGAAGAAAGGCCATTTGTTTTCTCAGCAAAAGCGTAGATCAATATGTTGCACTATGAACTCTAACAATGACAGCAACAATAAAAAAAAGAACACACACACACAACAACAAGAACATCATAAAACAACAATACTAAAAAAAAATAAAAAAGGCAAACCGTTCATACATATCATGCTTAAATCATGACATTTTCCATTTGAATTTCCCCCAGCTTAGTTTTTGTTCGCTCACTGCATCAACTGGAGACGCAACTATTTCAAGGCGGGTTCTGTTCCGACTCCATTAAAGAGAGAATATTGGTGTTAGACATATCAACCAGAGGTAAAGCTTTGGAACAAACACAAACTAGTGAGATATCAGTGACCCTATGTAAATATAGGAAGAGCTGTAGATATAGACATAGAGTGTATTTCCTGAATAAATTGCCTATAAATTATTTTTCAGAAAGCTACAAAATAAAAAATGAATAACAATGAGTAAATAATCAAATATAAATTTGATTAATAATAAAGAAAATGCACACAGGCACACATACACACACTATATATGAATAAAATTATTCATAAGTGAATATCTAATACATAAGTTCTTTCACCACAATTCTCGTATACAATGCATATTTCTAATGTCTTTTACTTAAATATTCTCAGTCAAGTTTATATACACGTGCAAGTATGTATGAAAATAAGTTGTTCCATTATACAAATTCTGAGGTAATTAGATAATCTCGACCTTTTTAAACATTGTGTGTTAATATTCATAACATTAATCCATAATTAAGCTAAGTAACAGAATATACATCCAGTGTTAGAGTGATTATATTTTCTATTTTTTTCTTTCATAAATATCAAGGTAAAACCTTCACCTCTGAGATACGATCCTGTAGAGTATTAAGAAAACATATTAAGGTACCATAATTACTGTTTCATTAAGGTAATCTTAATCATAATATTCATATATAAATTAAGATAAATTAGATTCACCTATTTTTTTTTTCTTTCATAATTAGTAAAAAAAAAAAAAACTTCACCTATGAGACACTATGCTTAATAGCGTTTAGGAGATGCATCGATAAACACAACTAGGTTTAAAATTATAATAATCGCAATTATGATGCTGGAAGATTAACTTTAAAGAAACATCACTCTCAAAAAGTTATCAAGTTTTTTTTATTATTATTATTATTTTTAAGTATGAAAGTAAAACCTTTGCTTCTGGAACTCTGACACTTCACAGTCTAAATGAAAACCAGAATATTCTCATAATTTAATCCTTATTATCTCAGTTCTACAAAGAAATCGACACGAAATTCTCTCTATCTCATCCTTTTCATCTTATTTTTTTTACAAGGGAATCAATACACAGTAAATTCTCTCAATCTCCTCCTTTTATCTCATTATTATAAATTCTCTTGATGGCATCGTTTGCATCTCATTATTATGAAAGACCCAATACACAACAAATTCTCTTGATGGCATCCTTTTTATCTCATTATTATAAAAGACTCAATACACAGCTAATTCTCTCGATCTCCTCCTTTTTATCTCATTATTATAAAAGACTCGATACACAGTAATTCTCTCAATCTTCTTTTTATTTCATTATTATAAAAGACTAAATACACAGTAAATTCTTCCAATCTCCTCCTTTTTATCTCATTATTATAAAAGATTCAATACACAGCACATTCTTTAAATCTCCTCTTTTTTATCTCATTATTATAAAAGATTCATTACACGGCAAATTCTCTCAATCTCCTTTTTATCTCATTATTATAAAAGACTCAATACACAGCAAATTTTATCAGTCTCCTTTTTATCTCATTATTATGAAAGACTCAATACACAACAAATTCTCTCAGTCTCCTTTTTATCTCATTATTATAAAAGACTCAATACACAGTAAATTATCTCAATCTCCTTTTTATCTCATTATTTTAAAAGACTCAATACACAGCAAATTCTCTCAATCTCCTCCATTTTATCTCATTATTATAAAAGACTCAATACTGAGCAAATTCTCTCAATCTCCTCTCTTTTATCTCATTATTTTAAAAAACTCAATACACAGCAAATTCTCTCAATCTCTTCCTTTTTATCTCATTATTATGAAAGACTCAATACACAGCAAATTCTCTTCTTGTCATCCTTTTCACATCATTATCATAATCGAATCTATGCACGGTATATTTTAATTATATCATGGTTTTCATCTCATTTTTATGAACGAATCAGCAGCACACAGCATTTTAACTTAATCTCATCCTTATCATCACATGTTACTGAATGAATCGAGACACGGCAATTAATCTCTATCGCGTTCTTTTCTTCTCATTTTGCAAACAAATCGACACACAGCAAATTCTTTTTATCTCATCCTGTTCATATTTTTACAAAGGAATCGACACAAAAAAATTTCTTTATTTAATTGTTTTCATATTATTTTTACAAAGGAATCGACATACAGCAAATTCTCTCTATGTCATCGTTTTCATCTTATTTTTTACAAAGGAATCGACTCACAGCCAGTTTTCTTTTTCTCAATCTTGTTTATCTGATTTCTATGTAAAAATAATCGAAGCACAGCATGCATTCTTTATGTTATACGTTTCATCTTCGCTTTATAAACAAATTGACAGACAGCAAACTATTCCTTATCTTGACCTTTTCATTTCATGTTTATGAAAAAAAATTAAACACCAGTTTCTCTGCATATCACTTTACATAAGAAACTAAGAACAATAAGTGACTTTATTTGATTTTTCATTTTAGTAGAAACACGTGTTCCCTCAAATAAATTTGACAAGAATTAAATTAATTACATTAATTGCATTACTTAAATTAACATTGAATTTTCTTCATCTATACGTGCAAGCGAATCAACAAATAACACGTTACCTAATCGATTTTTTTTAAGACTGGTGAAGCATAATCTCTTCATCGCATTTTTGCGAACTCGACGACAACATAGAAAATCTATTTTTATTACTTATCTAGCAAAATTACCTTTATAAAAGCTATTATTTAATATCTAGAAAGAAGTACACATGCAGCAAATTTTCTCCAAGATATTTTTTTAACTTACCGATACAGTGAATGCTTTCGATAATTTTTACTCGAATCAACACATATCGGTATCAGATATATTTCAATTACGTATATTTACAACATCCCTTATTTGCTTATTTACTATTTTACTGTCTTATTGTGCCTTCATTGACGTGTAATTATTTATTCATATAATCTAACCCTGAAATGATATGTAATACTTACTGCCTTTGATTTTTTTTTTATTTCTAATCTCATTTCTTGACGTTTCTTATAATTAGTTATTAGAGAAACTGGTAATACTCTCGTGCGGTAATCTCTGTCAGCTCAGCAGGCTAATTTAGTATACTATTAGGTGCGAAGGCCCAATGGAGGAACAGATAAGAGCTAAGGCTTGAATACTGTTGAAGTAGTCTGAATGATACGCAGTTGTCAAAGACTAGTCATGTTTATTTTGATTGCATGATCGCTATCGTGCGATCATAGCCATCAGATATATGAGATAGATAGACAGATAGATAGATAGATAGATAGATAAATAGATAGATAGATAGATAGATAGATAGATAGATAGATAGATAGATAGATAGATAGATAGATAGATAGATAGATAGATAGATAGATAGATAGATATATAGATAGATAGATAGATAGAGAGAGAGAGAGAGAGAGAGAGAGGAGAGAGAGAGAGAGAGAGAGAGAGAGAGAGAGAGAGAGAGAGAGAGAGAGAGAGAGAGAGAGAGATTCAGGTCTGTTTCAACATTATTATATATAAAACTACCCGTTCAAGACTACAAAATAAGCTCACATTCTAATATCTTGTTTTTTTTTATTTAATATCTTTGTACTGATTACTTCTTTAAAGTTATAACTAATATTAAACCGCATTAAAGGATGAAATGCGGTTTTCATGAAAATTTCAACTTATATATATATATATATATATATATATATATATATATATATATATATATATATATATATATATATATATATATATATATATATATATATATATATATATATATATATATAGATAGATAGATAGATATGTATATATATATATATATATATATATATATATATATATATATATATATATATATATATATATATATATATATATATATATATATATATATATATATATATATATATATATATATATATATATATATATATATATATATATATATATATATATATATATATATATATATATATATAGATAGATAGATATGTATATGTATGTATATATATATATATATATATATATATATATATATATATATATATATATATATTTTTTTTTTTTTTTTTTTTTTTTTTTCTTTTTCTTTTTAAATATATATATATATATATATATATATATATATATATATATATATATATATATATATATATATATATATATATATATATATATATATATATATATATATATATATATATATATATATATATATATATATATATATATACATATATATATATATATATATATATATATATATATATATATATATATATATATATATATATATATATATATATATATATATATATATATATATATATATATATATATATATATATATATATATATATATATATATATATATATATATATATATACTATATTCTGTTTTAGCTATTATAGTAACTTCTCTTTTGTTACATTAAAAAAATTCTTCTACATGAAATACTTTCTCCGTTTTTTCTTCTCGGGAATGCCAAGAATTTTGTAATTTCTTTCTCTCCTACTGTATAAATAAACTGAAACATTCACACCCTTTTTCCCTCTCAGAGAGAAAGAGAATTCGGAAATCCCTCTGTGGAGTGGTTTTGCATACATTGGTCTCTCCCAAAAACATTCCTTATTGATTTTCTTTACTCTCTCTCTCTCTCTCTCTCTCTCTCTCTCTCTCTCTCTCTCTCTCTCTCTCTCTCTCTCTCTCTCTCTCTCTCTCTCTCTCTCTCTTCGAGACAAGAGTGAACTTTTGCTCTATAAAGTCTTGAGGGTTTTTATTAAAGTATTCACACACACAGACATCATGTATAGGAATACATACACGGTAAATGAGAGATAATACATAATTACACCACATATGCTTTCATAATAAATAAAAAAAAATAAGATAATAACTTATCAAATGAAGATGAATAAAAAGTCGAAGGAAAATAAGAAAACGAAGAAAAAGAGAGAATATATATATAAAAAATGGTTCGTAGGAGGATGATATCGCTCAGCTGTTGTTTATCTTTACTTGATATGTAAAGTAACTGATTTTAATGCGAGCTTGTACTTATTTATCCTTAAGTCAGCAATAAATCCTTAATGTCAAAATCAGCCTATCTGAAGCCGACCTTAGATCTTTTCTAAACAAATCAAGAGGAGTCTAATTCATTTTCGATAAGCATCACAGAAGTTCTTAGGAATAGATAACTGTAATAAGAATTATCGTATCCTTTCTGTGTTAACTGAATTGGTTTCGAAAATAAATAAATTTTGACAATTTAAAGACTTGTAGAGTGTTGATTGAAACTATAGGTTTCAATGCGTTCAGTTGCCAATTTATATCACAACATATGCAAGAAACAGAATTAAATATAATGAAACTTCAGTTTTGTTTCAGTATTTCTTATATAGTTTCATTCCCGCACGTGAACTCCACTGTGGGGCGTTAGGAAGAGCATCCAGATTTAATGCTCCAGCTCCAACCGGCCTGTGTCTATTCTCAATATGGAGATAGGCAGTGACATATAAAACGACAACAGACTTAAGAAGAAATATTATTTCAATTCAGTATTTTAATATTAATTAGAGTATCAACAGAGACTGACAAGATATCCCATGTTAGACTCCTTAATGTGGCCCAGAAAGTCTCTCTATCTTTGAGACTAATGTAATATAAAATGGCACTATAATGACTTCTCTCGTGTGGTAGGAAGACCCTGTATACTTTTTTTCAGGGCCAGTGTGTAAGTCCTTAGATGAGTTGAGTTAGAGGTGAAACAGTATCTTTTTAACATCAGACATCAATTAAGGAAAAAGAGATCGTACACTAGCTTTACATCTATCTATCTATCTATCTATCTATCTATCTATCTATCTATCTATCTATCTATCAATCTATCTATTATATATATATATATATATATATATATATATATATATATATATATATATATATATATATATATATATATATATATATATATATATATATTCATTTAAACATACGCTATAGATTTTAATTTGACAAACCACTCGACTTCACACAATACCCAGTTTTTTTTATTTCTTTACTTGCATAATGATAAACTATTATCCTTGTAACTATGCTAAAGAAAATATAGCTTTTTTTTTGACAGTGCAAAAAAATGAAAAGTTAAATTGCTCTTGGAAATTACGATTTTCTGTACATTTAAAACCTATCACAATTATATGGAAAAATTACCTTTTTCACCTTTTAGTTCTATGTATTTATCAATATAATAAAATTACTAATCTCTTCTCTTTATAATTTACTTATAATTTTTTTTATAAATCATAATAAACATGTACATTTAAATTCTGTTATGCTATCGCCTGAACAAACTATACACAATGCGATGAACAAAAAGAATGAAGGCGAAAAAAATCCACCATTATTTGTCATGTTTTCTTTTTGTTTTATATTCTTAAAATACGTCAAAACATCAAAGTTTGTTTTCAATTTAGTCAGATGAGAGATTTTTCATGTTTTTCTCCTCACTGAGGGTTTTCTTTCACTAGAATTTTTAAATCCAACTGGCTATTTTTCACACACAGAGATTAAATTTTATTTCCTCTAAAAGTAGTTTCCAGGAACTTGGGTTCCAGGTCTTTTGAGAGTAAAAAACAAAGCAAAAAAAAAGAAATGAAAAACTTTAGCACTTGTCGGGAAAATGAATATTCTAATATGCCCTTCCAGGAATATATATATATATATATATATATATATATATATATATATATATATATATATATATATATATATATATATATATATATATATATATATATATATATATATATATATATATATATATATATATATATATATATATATACATATATACATTTATATATATATATATATATATATATATATATATATATATATATATATATATATATATATATATATATATATATATATATATATATATATATATATATATATATATATATATATATATATATATATATATATATATATATATATATATATATATATATATATATATATATATATATATATATATATATATATAATTACTACCTTTTTCAATACTATAGGGACAAAACTGCTCTTTAAGGATTTAAAAACAACTAGGCAAAACAATAAAGTATAGGCAGTGGTTTTCCTTAAGTGGTGGTGATTGCTTTCAACTCCGCAGACTGAATGAATATACCATTAGATGAGAGAGGTCAAAGATGAAACAGTACTTTAACGAGATCGAGATTCGATAAGGGTGAAAAATGACCGTCCTGCTTAAAAAAAATAAATGAATATATAATAAACGCTACAAACCGGAAAACATATGGAAATGTTCTGACTTACATAAAAGTCTAATTTTAGCCATTAAAAAAAATAAAGGAACTAATCCAGGCTTATATATCAATGCTAAGATTTCTGATACATTTCTGACATGACTTCTTAAAGCATTTATTTTTAATATTCTCCCTCCTCTCCAAAAACACTCGCAATCTTATATATATATATATATATATATATATATATATATATATATATATATATATATATATATATATATATATATATATATATATATATATGTGTGTGAGTGAGTGAGTGAGTGTGTGTGTGTGTGTGTGTGTGTACAAAATATTAATTTCTATGTCTATCACAATATCAAGAAATATATACTGTACTGTCCTATGTTTCAGTGCTATGATAGATTCATTTGCATTCCATATGCAACTTTCTACGGCTCTCTGTTTCAAAAATCTTCCCTTTACCCTAATAAATGTTTCTCTCTCTCTCTCTCTCTCTCTCTCTCTCTCTCTCTCTCTCTCTCTCTCTCTCTCTCTCTCTCTCTCTCTCTCTCTCTCTCTCTCTCTCTCTCTCTCTCTCTCTCTCTCTCTCTCTCTCTCTCTCTCTCATATTTATGCACAATGTGTTAAGTCTTACCTACACTTCTCTCAGGATTGAGCCCTGGCTTGCATACGAAAGTAACACTGTAGTGAGATTCTCTTCCCATTCATGTCGTAACTAGATTTCACCAAATGGATATCAAACCAAATTATCTAATGTTGGG
>JAXCGZ010019021.1:105000-107500 GCA_037179515.1 Halocaridina rubra
ATGCCGAAGTTCTCTACATTGTAGATTTCAGTGTACACCACAGTGAGTGGCTTCATTCTTCTCACACTGATGTGGGAGGAAGCGAGGCCCTTGCTTTCTCAATTACTCACGATCTGGAGCAAAGTATCAAACATCCTACTCGCGTTCCTGATCGTCACGAACACTCTTGACCTATTTTTTACTTCTAACCCTTCAAACTACTCTTATTCTGTGCTTTCCCCTCTTGGTAAATCTGACCACTCCATGATCTCTGTCTCTTCCATTTTCACTCCCCTACCACCAATCCCTCTTACTCAGCGCCGCCTTTGGCACTTCAAGCAAACCCAACATTAAAATTTGCGTAACTTTCTTTTTGACTTCCCATGGGATGATTACTGCTTTCGGTCCCGCAACCCTGATCAGGTAGCTCTAAAAGTTGCCGAGGTCATGACCGCGGGAATGGAGGCGTACATCCCCTCTTCTACAAAAACTTTCTCTCCTCCTAAACCTTGGTTTGACCGTGCTTGTTCCATGGCTATCCAGGCTAGGAATCAGGCTCACCAATCTTACCAAGCCTCTCCTTCCGATTTAACTCGCTCTGCTTTTAGTATAGCTAGGAATCGCTGTACAGCTCAGATTCGAAGGTCTAAGGCTTCCTTTATAAGAAGGAAAGTTGATGACCTTAACTCCTCTCCCACTGACAAATGCTTCTGGTCCTTAGCCAAAAAACTCTCCAAAAACTTCTGTAACTCAAGCTTTCCCCCTCTCATTCATTCTGATGGTTCTATAGCTTGCTCTCCCACTGACAAAGCCACTCTCTTTGGCTCTCATTTTTCTGCCAACTCTTCTATCAACGATTCCAGAGCACCTGTCCCTCAGTCTTTTCCCCTTTCTAACCTTAAGCCCTCCCTTATCCTTTCTTCACGTAAAGTTCATAAGGTTCTTCGCTCGCTAAAGACGAACAAGGCGTCTGGCCCCGATGGTATCCCTGCAAGATTCCTTAAGGAGTTTGCAGATGAACTGGCTCCCGTGCTTTGCCGTCCTTTTTGCCTCATTCTGTCAAGCAGTATCAATCCTTCATCTTGGAAGCATGCTCGAGTTCAACCTGTTCCTAAGAAGGGTGACCGCTCTATTCCTTCTAACTACCGACCTATTTCTCTAACCTCCTCTATTGCTAAAGTTTTCGAAACTTTGCTCAATGCTCACTTCTTGAAACGCCTTGAATCTAACTCATTTATCGCTGATCACCAGTACGGCTTCTGCAAGGCAAGATCCACTGGTGATCTCCTGTCCTATCTTACTCATGTATGGTCATCTTCTCTGAGGAACTATGGGGAATCCTTTGTCGTCGCCCTTGATAGCTCTAAGGCTTTTGACAGAGTCTGGCACAAGGCTCTGTTGGCCAAACTCCCTGCCTATGGCTTTACCCCTTCTTTCTGTTCTCTGATTTCCAATTTTTTTACTGACCGTTCTATATCTGTAGTTGTTGATGGCGCGACATCTAGCCCTTTCTCTGTTACCAGTGGTGTTCCACAGTGCTCTGTTCCTTCACCTACTCTCTTCCTTCTCTTTATCAATGATCTTCTACAATCCCCATCTTCCTCTCTTCTTCATGCCTTTGCCGATGATTCTACCCTTCACTTTTCCTCTGCCTTTTTTTCACAACCTTCATCTGTTACTCGTAATCAATCTCGTATCACTCTTTCCTCTACTCTTAACTCCGATTTGCAGAGAGTATCTGAATGGGGCACTCAAAATTTAGTTAAATTCAATGCCTCCAAGACACAGTTTCTGGATATCTTTTTATCTTCTTCTCCTCCTGATAACCCTATTGTCTTCGATACTAATGAAATTTACTCTCTTAACTCTATCAATATATTAGGAATCTATATAGCCTATAACTTGTCTTGGAGGAATCACATAATCCAAATTTCTAAATCCTCATTGCAGTTACTTAAAATTTACAAAGGTCTTATCCGCCCCTGCTTAGAATACTGCTCACACATCTGGGGTGCTTCTTCCTTTACTTATCTTCTTGATAGGGTTGAATCTAAGGCAGTCAGACTCATTAATGATCCTTCTCTTACTTCTAATCTGGATTCTCTCTGTTTCTCGCCGTAAGGTAGCTTCCTATTCGCTTTTCTATCGCTACTACTTCCATCGCTGCTCTGATGAGTTGGCGAGTTGCATCCCTCCTCCACTGCCGAGGCCGCGTAACACTCGCCAAGCAACCTCATCTCACAGTACTGTGTGGAGATTTGTAGCTTGCTGATTGGTCGGTGCAGTGGCTGCTTCTTCCCATCTACCTCCAGACTCTGGAACTCGCGTCCTCCTTCTGTCTTTCCTAATTCTTATGACCTTTCATCCTTCAAAAAGCAGGTCTATCGTCACCTCAGAGCCTAGTCCTCCATATCTTTGGGTCCTCTGTACTTTGACTATTTTTTTCTGTCTGTCGTTTTCCTTTGTGTGACATTACCTCAACTCTGTCTTGCACTTAACCTTTTTCTTTTCCTTCGTCTTG
>JAXCGZ010019021.1:110000-122500 GCA_037179515.1 Halocaridina rubra
TCCTGCCGTCGGAATTAGATCCTAGAACATGTAGAACAGGAGTCCATTCCTTAGAGCACTGAGTCACTGAGGCTTTTGGCATAGAGCACTAAACTGTGGACTTCCGTTCTACATTTTCCAGGTTCGATTCCCGTCAGTCGCTGTAAAATATTTGGAATAATTATTGCGCTTATAATTATAATTTCTTCTTCTTATTATTATTATTATTATTATTATTATTATTATTATTATTATTATTATTATTATTATTATTATTATTATTATTATTATTATTATTATTATTATTATTATTATTATTATTATTATTATTATTATTATTATTATTATTATTATTATTTTTATTATCATTATCCTGTATCGAAGAGAAAACATCCGAGAAGTGGAAGACTGTAAAGTAGTACAAGGAGAGAGTGTGGGAGCGCAGCACAGCTCAGTTGTGGTGAAGCTGGTTGTAAGGACGCAAAGGACCGGAGTCGAGAGGGGAGAACCTAGGATCAAGTGGTGGAAACTCAAGGATGAGGTGGTGCGGCAGGAGTTCAAGAGGAAAGCACTACAAACGATAGAAGAGGCGGAGGAAGTGGATCAGTGGTGGAAAAGGAACAGTGAAGTGATCAGGAGTACGGCAGAGGAAGTCCTCGGAAAGTCATCTGGAAAGAAGCCGAGAAACGGAAAAGTCTTGGTGGTGGTCCTCAAATTGCAAAGAGAAGATAAAAAAGAAGAAAGAGATGAAGAAAGCTTACGACAAGGAAAGAACAGAGGAGCGTAAAACTATGTTGAAAGATGCAAATAAGGAGGCGAAGAGGGCTGTAGCACAGGCGCGTGCAGCAGCACTGCAGGATATGTATGAGAACCTTGAAGCAAAGGAGGGACAGAAGAAAATCTATAAGGTAGCAAAAGAAAGGAACAGATCGACAAAGGACCTAACATCAATAAAGCAAATCAAGGATAAGAACGGAAGAGTGCTTACTGACTCCGACATGATTAAAATGTGGTGGAGGGACTACTACGAAGAACTTCTAAATCAGGAAAATCCAAGAATACGAAGAGGTGAAGGAGTTGGAATGGAGGGAGAGGTAGACCCTGTGAGTGAGGCGGAAGTCAGAGAAGCGTTGAAGAAGATGAAAAATGGAAAGTCAGTAGGGCCAGACCAGATTCCTGAAGAGATATGGAAGAGTTTGGGCGAAGAAGGGATACGGGTGCTGACAAAGTTCCTGAACATGGTGATGAAGGAAGAGACTATCCCGAACGAATGGAGAGATAGTATAATGGTACCGATTTTCAAAGAAAAGGGAGACATCCAGAGTTGCAACAACTATAGAGGAATTAAGCTAACATCTCACACTATGAAACTGCTGGAAAGAGTGTTGGATAAAAGGCTGAGGGAGGGGACAGAAGTTTGTAGTGAGCAGTTTGGTTTTATGAAAGGTCGAGGAACAATGGATGCAGTATTCGCAATGAGGCAAACAATGGAAAAATATAGAGATAAGCAAAGAGGGCTGAACATGGCGTTTATTGACCTGGAAAAAGCTTATGATCGGGTCCCGAGAAGCGAGGTTTGGAGGAGTATGAGATCGAAGGGAGTGAAGGAGAAGTATGTCAAGATAGTTCAGGACATGTACAGGGGAGCCACAACAAGAGTAAGAAGTACAGTTGGCACTACAGAACCTTTTCAGGTGAAAGTTGGACTCTATCAGGGATCAGCTCTTAGCCCCTATCTATTTAACCTTCTCATGGATGTGATGGTGGAGGAGGTGACAAAGGAGGCACCATGGAGCATGCTCTTTGCATACGATATTGTTTTGGTCTCCGAGAGCCGTGAAGACTTGCAAGAGAGGTTGGAGCTATGGAGGGGTTTGTTGGTGGATTACGGACTGAAGGTGAGCAGACAGAAAACGGAGTACCTGGAGTGCAATGTGAAAACAAGGAGGAGACATGTTCATGCAAGACCACAAGCTCCCAAAGGCGGACTCCTTCATATACCTCGGCTCCTACGTAACGAAAGATGGAGACCTAGAGAGAGAGATTGATCATAGGATCCAGGTAGCGTGGAACAGCTGGAAGAGAACATCAGGGGTGCTATGTGACAAGAAAATCAGTGCTAGAGTGAAAGGAAAAGTGTACAAGTCAGTTGTGAGACCAGCGTTGCTGTACGGAGCGGAGACGTGGCCGGTGAAAAAGGTTCAAGAAAGGAAAATAGATGTCGCAGAAATGAGAATGCTGAGGTGGATGTGTGGGGTGACGAGGGAGGACAGGATACGCATTGACCGGATCAGAGGTACAGTGAAGGTGGTGGAGGCGTCGGCGAAAGCGCAGGAGAGGAGATTACAGTGGCACGGTCATGTGAAGAGGAGAGAAAAAGACTATGTGGGTGTGAGAGTGATGGAGATAGACGTGCAGGGCAGACGTAGACGAGGAAGGCCTAAACTACGGTGGAAGGACCGACTGAAGGAGGATCTCAGAGAGAGACAGCTGGGGGAGGAGCAAGTGATGGACCGGAACCAGTGGAGACGACTAGTGAAGAGATGCGACCCCATATGAAAATGGGAACCAAATAGAGGGAGAAGAAGAAGAAGAAGATTATTATTACTATTATTATTATTACCATTATTATTATTATTATTATTATTATTATTATTATTATTATTATTATTATTATTATTATTATTATTATTATTATTATTATTATTATTATCATTATTATTATTATTATTATTATTATTATTATTATTATTATTATTATTATTATTATTATTATTATTATTATTATTATTATTATTATTATTATTATTATTATTATTATTATTATTATTATTATTATTATTGTTATTATTATTATTATTATTATTATTATTGTTATTATTATTATCATCATCATTATTATTATTATTATTATTATTATTATTATTATTATTATTATTATTATTATTATTATTATCATTATTATTATTAATATTATTATTATTAATATTATTATTATTAATATTATTATTATTATTATTATTATTATTATTATTATTATTATTATTATTATTATTATTATTATTATTATTATTATTATTATTATTATTATTATTATTATTATTATTATTATTATTATTATTATCATTATTATTGTTATTGTTATTTTTATTATTATTATTATTATTATTATTATTATTATTATTATTATTATTATTATTATTATTATTATTATTATTATTATTATTATCATTATTACTATTATTATTATTATTATTATTATTATTATTATTATTATTATTATTATTATTATTATTATTATTATTATTATTATTATTATTATTATTATTATTGTTATTATTATTATGAAAACCTCATGGATTTAATTTTCCGTGCAACAGATCATTTCTAAGTCACTCCCTTTAAAAGCACGTTTTTCTAACAATTACTTACCACATAAGCAAATAACGAAACAACAAGAAACGAAGTAATAATTAACTTCAGTGGTCATCTGAGAATATGCAGGCATACCTATACAATGGATATAATCCTTCCGTAAAGGTTTAGAGGAGTCAAAGGCATCTCACCCATTTTAGCTCCTAGGGGATAAAGGATAGCACCACCACCCCCCTCCGCCACTCTGCATGGGTCAGGCACAGTGTAAATAAGTAACAGTCGAAGTTGGTTTACACATGACAATGCGGTAAATGTATTAAGTTAGCACACTGTTTTTCACTTGATAAAAAAATAAGAAGTCTATTTAACCCTCTACCTCAGGGGGAGGGGGCTAGAATACTTCCTACATGTACCCCTGCGTGTCGTAAGAGTCGACTAAATAGGGAGGAGAAAGGGGAATGGGAATCCCCTCCTTTGTTTTTTCTCTTCCCAAAAGTCCGAGTATATTGCCTTGAATCAGTCACACCCCTTATGAGGGGAAAACATTGCCTACGTATATATATAGAGTTAGACGACGGTTTTTGAATGAAACTAAAAATAAATACAAATTTAAAAAAAAATCCTTTAATGAGATTGCAAATTGACAGTTCCCCTTAATTGAAAAGGAAGACTGAAATTTGGCCCAGGATGGATTACAGTGAGCCCCATTTATGAAACAATTGGTATAGTTAAAGATTCTTGGAAGGTTGGGTGACTTATCCCAAGGTTAGTGTCAATAACATTAAAAAAACACATATTTTTGAATGCCTTTTGACCTAAGTGGTGGGATTTCTCAATATAGAATTTTGATTAATAAGTATTCCATAAAATTTTTATATTTTAACTTCCAAGTAGCTTAAGTAATAGTCGTTATAACATTTATAGAGCAATCGTAGTTATATCATTAACCAATTTTTTTTTCTAAATACTTAGTGGTATTTGTAGCAAGCAGTAGTAGTAGTAGTAGTAGTAGTAGTAGTAGTAGTAGTAGTAGTAGTAGATGTCACAGTAAGAGTAGCAGCAATAAAAGTAATAGTAGATGAAAGATATTGTTTTACAGCTAAACTAGCATAAGTAATATATGTATAGTGCTTGTAAAAGCAGCTGTAAACAACTGATAGTGCTGTCTTACTTTTATGCATTTGTAGCAAGTACTATATATTTAACTTACGCATTGGCTAACAATATTTGTAATATTTCTAACATAATATTAATATTTACTAATGAAATATACTGTTCTACACTTTGTAAAGTTTGTCCCAAGGTTACAAAAAATAAAAAAAATAAACAATATTTAGCTGAAAAAATATTTTAGAATTTACCAATAGGAAAAAAAAAACTACTATTGTTTTACTCGACAGAAGTCTTGCCTCTAGGAAATAAAAGGAAAAAAGAATACAAGTAACACTTCGCAGTTCAAATAAGAGAAATAATAAAAAAAGATATATAACAAAAGACGAAAGCAAAAGCAGGCAAGGCAAATAAAAAGAGAAAAATAAAAAAAAGACAAACACAAACACAGAGGTGAAAAGAAAGAGTGAGAGACACAAGGAAATGTAATATACTGTGGCCTGGAGCAGAGTGCAATTTTTATTTGAAATCTTTCTTTTATTTTTAAAGCAATGGTGTTTTTCGGGCTCTATCTCCCTTTTTGACAGGTATTCGTACTGAAATGACAAATTTGGATTAAAAAAAAAATATTTTTAAATAAGAAATAAACAAATAAATATATAAAATTATTTGTGGTGTTCGCGATGGTCACATGCTTTGGGAGGGTATGAAACAGTCGCGGTTGAGGAGAATTTATTTCTGATCAAGAACATACCCCGTGGGCCCTTGATAGTGGTGTCTACATGATGAGCTGTTGGAGAAACTCATTGCTGCATCCATCTCTAAAGCTGACTGCAAAGGGTTCAATAATGCAAATTAAGAAGGTTGGCCTATTATTAGCCCATCCTATTTTAGGATTTCTACCATTCAAAAATAAGACTTTACTATGACAAGTATCAAGAGAAGGAGTCCTAAAAATGTCAATACTCTTCATTAACAACATAAATTTGTGCAGAGTTAATAAAAACCTAGGCTATTCATTGGCTCATTGACATCCTAGGGCGGAGTCAAGCTCTCCATCTATACTTATATAACAAAAATTCTGGTTTGGGAAAAGGTCATTATCGTGACCTGTGAATGATATACATATTTTACAAGTAAAAACAAAAACAAGGGAGGTCATATGTTAATTATTCACATATTTCACAAGGGTCAGAGTATGACTTGACTATACTCAAGACATTCCGTAATTACGTGTTAGACGACAATATCTCCCCGTCAGAATAATATGCAAATAATGTAAATAAATAGAGTATAATAGTAAATAAGGGCATAAACACACTAAAGAACAACTAGTTCTATTAATAGGATCTTTTAGTATCTTCCATTTGTTTTCATCAAAACAAAGAAACAAGTTTTATATTAAGTATGCAAACTGTGAGGTAGCTTCAGCAAATTCCAATAAAGTAGACTTGGAATAGAATATTTCTGAGTAATACGACTGTTACAGAACGAAGAACACTAACAGAAAAAAAAAACAAAGTTCTATAACTTTCTCGTAGCTAATTCAAGTCAATATGAGCAGTGTATTAATTTAACATAAGCCAATCTGAAGAATATGAAGCTATATTTTTCACATCATTTTGTGATTCAGAAGCGAAAACTTGAGGCTTTTGAGATCGAGTTGTTCTTCGCTGTATCGTAAAAAAAAAATCGTAAAAAAAAATATAATTTCCAATGTCTTAAATAACTACTATAACCAGTGTCTTGAAGAACATTACAACCAACAAATAATTAAATATGATATTTAGTTGGTGTCTGTAATAGTAATTCACAATATCCATTATTATTATTATTATTATTATTATTATTATTATTATTATTATTATTATTATTATTATTATTATTATTATTATTATTATTTTATTATTATTATTATTATTGTTATTGTTATTATTATTATTATTATTATTATTATTATTATTATTATTATTATTATTATTATTATTATTATTATTATTATTATTATTATTATTATTATTATTATTTTATTATTGTTATTATTATTATTATTATTATTATTATTATTATTATTATTATTATTATTATTATTATTATTATTATTATTATTATTATTATTATTATTATTATTATTATCTGAGAATATGCAGGCATACCTATACAATGGATATTATTATTATTATTATTATTATTATTATTATTATTATTATTATTATTATTATTATTATTATTATTATTATTATTATTATTATTATTATTATTATTATTATTATTATTATTATTATTATTATTACTGTTATTATTATTATTATTATTATTATTATTATTATTATTATTATTATTATTGCTGTTATTATTATGAAAACCTCATGGATTTAATTTTCCGTGTTGTTGCTGTTGTCGTTAATTTTAGCACTCTCGAGAGCAAATATCCTTCGTGCCCAAATCTTTCTTTTAAAAAGGAAGCTGCTTGATATATCTAAACGACAAACTGGAATTGTTACCTAACTTCCTGATGTTGATGAATGCGTAAATTGTAGTATTTCCATTATAGTTATGCGAATTATGAATATTCGTTTTCATAATTCAATTTGCTGTGATTATAAAAAAAATAATTCAACATATATGCAAGGACTTCATTTTAAGAGCAAATATTCATTTCCCAACATGGGAGTCGCTGTAGCATAGTGGTAGAATGCTCGTCCCAGGAGGTGACGGATCCACGTTCTAGCCCACGGCGAGGAGATAGAAAGGCCATCCACCCTTAAGTCCCCAGCCTCAGTCCGTCGATATTCATCCCCAAAATGGGGAATAATAGTAAAAAAAAATCAGTTCCCAACATACCCTTGCCGCGGTTAAAACCATTTCGAAGAGTTTCAGCATTAGAATTCAGAACGGAATTCAAGACGTCTGATCCCATCAGCGCTGCCCGAAGAAAACTCCCCAAACTGATTTTTTTTTTTTTTTGGGGGGGAAAGGATATGATTTCTATTTCTCTCTTTTTGGTTTTCACTTCAAATCAACTACTGCACTCCTTTCACCTCGGGAAAATGCAATGGCTTGCAGCCAAAATGGAAGATTGGATAAAATTCTATGATGATGTTTGAGGAAGCTTTCGACTTTTGCGATATCATCTTCGAGTGTTTCGTGCTGAATTTGAAAGAGGTTTTATAAGCCTTTGGAGGCCTTTGGCAATAAATGTTCTATTGAGAAAGGGCTTGAATTTTAGTTAGATATTAGAAGAAGACAAATAACCTTCTATTATTTCTGAAAAGATCTCAAAGTTTGAGATATAAGCCCGATTTCTTAAACAGTGTAAACCTAGGATACCATATTGTTAGTTAGCTAGACAAACCCCAATGGATTTCATAAACGCATCTGACGAGGTTCTGTGTATGGCTAGGATCTCGTACGGGATCCTAGCCATACACAGAACCGCGTCAGAAGCGTTTATGAAATTCATTTGTGTGTGTCTAGCTAACTATCAATATGGTATCCTAGGTTTACACTGTTTAAGAAATCGGGCCATATTGCCATTGGCAATATATGATCTCTAGAGAGAAAAAAAATACTCTATAGGGTTAGATATTAGAGTAAGTAAAATAAATTCTATGAAGATGTCTGATGAAGCGTTCAACTTTTGGGAAATAAACTTATAGTGGTTAATGCAAAATTTTAGAATAGTTTTACAAGGCACTAACAATATCTAATCTATTAAGAAAAAAGAGTTTTATGGAGTTATATATCTGAATTAGAAAAAAATAAATGCCTATGATGTCTAATGAGCCATTCAACTATTAAGATATTAACTTCGCATGGTTAGTGATGAATTCGAAGAGAAGATTTAGACCCCTTTGCTAGTATCTACTCCACTGATAAAAGGTTAATATTAATATGTACAGTTAAGATATGAAAAGTGGACACTAAAAATACTTGTCATGGACTCCTTCCTGAATACTCATTTAGGTTAGGCCTTATCGAAGCTTGAGATCAAGAAACTACTAATCCAATATCATCAAAATATTAAAATGACAACTTGTGATGAGTAGGTGACATATACCGCACACATGAAGTTACTCCTTAAACTAAATAGTTATGGAGAAGAGAAGTTTTGCGACCTGTACTACTGAAGAGTCACAATCAGGATTAAGAATTAATATATATTTATTTAGTCTTTGAGGGTATTGTGGCTGTCACAGAAGTACAAGAGTATTTAAGGGAAATATATGTGCCATTTTTATCTTTATTAAGCATGTTTATGCGTTATAAACATCTCCTATGACGGAAGTATGATTAAAGTATGATTTTATGTATATATAGAATAATTAGTGATATAGATAAATATATGGACAATATAAATAACAGAGTAAATAAGGAATAAATAAGAACCATATACATAAAAATACCAATTTTAATAAAAAGGACTCTTAAAGACTTTCCGTTTTTTTTTTTCCGAGTCTTCACAAAATCATCTGAGCAGGTATTGAAATAGATATAGATCAAGTCACGAGAGTAAGTACAGATTAAATGATAAATAATACGAAATACTGAACCCATATCAAGTGTCCATGTTAGTGTTTTACTATTTGAAAATGGAGATGCTATGAAGGCCATTATTTCTAATAATAAGATGTAAAATTTTGAAATACCCTTGTGAAGAAGAACAATATAAATTTATAATGATAAACAAAATATAGAAATCAATACAAGATAACTGATAGCTTTGATACTCTAAATCCCAATACTCGGAAATTTTTAAAGAATTTTACGAATTCGTATTAAAGTTACAGTATAAGTTTTCAGTGACATGCCAGCATACAGCCATGGACTACACATCGTACACAAGCATCTCTTTCCCTAAACTTCCCCGGGCCATTGTAACATTAAAATTCAGAACGGAATGCCAGATGTCTGAGCCCATCAGGACCGTCCGAAGGAAAGCCGCAAACAACCGAATTCTTACTTCGTGGAAAATCTCTTTTTCGCTGCGGTCTTTATTTCAATTTACCTACACGGTCCCATTCACTTCTGGAAATTGCAAGGGCATACAGCAAAAGGAAGACTGGCTACTACAACAAGATGCATTTCCTAATGCAAAGAAAGTTTGTTTGGGAAGCAGACGCTTCATCAAGGGAAAATACAACTGTATACAGTTTAAGAAGCACTATCTAAGCTATACTTTTCATCAAGGGAAAATGCAGCTGCATAAAGCAAAAGGAAAATTAGGCATTTCCCACATTCATCACACCAAGATGCAATACCTTACAGCACAAGCAAGATGCCCTCCAGTATGCCGTGCGCTTCTGTAACTTGCAATAGCTTACAGCAGAGGCAGAACCGACTAATACAAAATTTCTATGTAACGCAACTTCTTACAGCTAAAAGATTAACTACAGTACACAACTTCTACCTCTGAATGATTAATGGTATACAGCAAACAAAATCAGAGTTACTGTGAGCGTTTAATTTTGGAAATATGCAATCATGCACAACAAAAGAATACATGTCTGCCATGTACATTTTTCTCTAGAATAATGCAGCAGTTTACAGCAATGCAAAACCGGGTTATTGCATGAATTTTACTTCAAGAAAATACAACACTTTATAAGAAAAGAAAGACTGGCTTTTACATTACCCATCACGTAAGGACTTCCCAAATCGCTTATATGGTTTTCATGTCAGCAAAATGTAATTGCTTAAAGAAAAAGGTGATTTGCCTCCTATATGTCTAATCATACTAAGAAGCTGCAAATTCTTAGAGCAAAAAGAGAGGACTAACTAATGCACACCTTTCATATAGGAAAATATACTTGTTTACATCATAAAGAATATCTAGCATTTTTAACTTTTTATCTATAGATATTGCAATTTTATACAACATAAGAAAAACTGTCTACTGTACACCTCTCACTTCAGAATGATACAGCCTAAGAAAACCTAGGTACTGTGGACATCTCACTTCGGGAATTCATAATATGAGCAAGAAAAAACCTGGTTACTTTACGCAGCTCACCTTAAGGTACTAAAAATTGCTTACTGAAAAAAAATAAGTTTGGTTCCTGCATACGTTTTATATCAAGGCAATGCATTTTTCTGAAAGAGAAACAATGTTTAACTGAAACTGGAGACTGCCTTGTGCAGGCCATTCAGGAAAAGAAATGCAGTTGCTTACGAGGGAAGTGAGACTGGTACATAACGAAGTCTTGTTGCTACACATCTCTCATTTCAAGATGCAATTCCTCAACAACAAAATAAAGAGTGGGTTTTTTGCGCGCTGTTTTCTAGGGAAAATACAAGCATTCACATCAAAAAAGGAAATCATTTTATGTACTTCGTCTCAGGAAGATGCAACTGTTTGCAGAAAAAGGAAGACTGAATAATACATAGGAATAATATCTGAAAAATGAAATCGCTTACAGCAAACGGAAGACTAGGTACATCAAGCCTTCCATCCAGGAGAGATGCTCTCAATGGCGACACAAGGAAGACTGCCTGCTGCACATCTTACAATTAGGAGTGATATAATCGGTTCTGGCTAAAGGAAGAATGAAGCATATTGAATACTGGCTACTGCAAAGCTTTCACCTCCGGTAGATGCGATCACTCGCAACAAAACGAAGAGTAGCCTAAATGTAATTGTTTACAGTAAAAGAAAGAGTTAGGCAAATGAAGATTGGCTACTGCAAACCTTTCATAGTCTTTTATCTCAGGAGTATCCAATCACTAGCAGAAAAAGAAAGCCTGTGTACTGTACGCCATTAAATATGGGAAGATGAAATTGCTTAAAGAAAAAAAAAAGATTAACAAGGTACCTTTTACCTCTGGAAGATGTATTCAATCTTATAAAAACAGAAAGCTATAAGTGTTGGTCTTTCATTTTGTAAAGATGCAATCGCTCGATATCTTTCACTTAGGGAAGATGCAATCACCAACAAAAATGGGATGATTACCTTCAATAATAATTTCACCTCTGGAAAATTTCATCACTCACCAAAAAAGGAATTTTGTCTATTATACATCTTTCATTTCAGGAAAATGCTTTCTCCATGTAAAAAAAAAGGAAGAGTACCTACTCTAAGCCTTTAAGCTAAGGATGATGCAATCGCTCTCAGAAAAAGGAAGATTATCCATTTCATGTCTTTCACATATGAAATATTAATCTTCAGGAAAATCCAATCGCTAACCGAAAAAGAGAAGACCAATTACTGTTTGTCTTTCGCCTTGGGACAATGCAACCATTCGTAAAGAAAGAAAAACTAAGTATTTTATGACTTTTACTTGTGGAAGATGCATTTGCAATAAAAATTGGAAAACTAGCCATTATACGCCCTTAACTTCACGTAGATGAAAGTCCTCGCAAAAAAAGAAAAGACAAACTACTGTATGCACTTAAATTTGGGAAGATGTGATTGCTGTACTTATAACATACAGAAGACTATCTACTGCACACCTATCACCTTGGGAAGATGCAACCGCTGACTGAAAATAGCAGCCTCTCTATTGTATGCCTTTCTCTCTCTCAGGTAAGATGGAAATACTCATAGAAAAAAAGGCTACCTACTGCATGCTCTACGTCTCCGGAAGATACAATTGTTCACGGAAAAAAAAGTAAAAATTCATAATGTACACCTTACAAATCAGAAATAGGTAATTGTTCGCAGCAGAAGACAGTCTATTCACGCCACGGGAAAATGCAATGGCTTACAGTAAAAAGAAGACTAAAATACCAACTCAGTGCCTTTCATCTCAGTAAAATGCAACTGCTTACAGCAAAAAGAAGACAGCTTACTGTACGCCTTTCACCTTTGGAAAATGCAATTGCTTACAGCGAGAGAAAACTGGATAAAATTCTATGATGTCTCGTGAGATAGAGAGAGAAGCGTTCAACTTTTAAGATATTATCTTTGAGTGGCCCCGACTGAATTTTAAAGAGCTCTTGTCAGCCTTTAGCAATATCAGTCCTTTGAAAGAAATCTAACTTTTTGAAATTAGATGTCAGTAGAAGATTCTTAAAAATATATATAACCAATAAGTAC
>JAXCGZ010019022.1:0-5000 GCA_037179515.1 Halocaridina rubra
TAATTAGATTTTGCAATCAATGTATGCATTTCTATAGTAAAGATCTAAATATTATGATACCAAAGACAAATAAAGCGACTTTCAGTATTCCAATTCAATCTATCCCACATCTATTTTGTGGATGCAACTGGAAAAATAAATCAGATATTACTCTATTGAAGGAAAGTATTTTTAACTAAATGAGGTTGACTGGTGAATTTTATTTCGTATTCATTTTCTAGTGAATCCGAATATAATCCTTCCTAAAATTAATATGTAATTATTGTGACAGAGGTATTTAATCAATTTTCATGCATCGAACATAGATAAATATTCTGATTTTAATTTCCAATTAAAGAGGAAAGATCCAGTGAGTTGACAATATATTTTGCAATCGCATTCATATACTCAAAGGTACGCTCACACGCACAAACACTCACACACATATTTGCCTAGTTGGTGAATGTTTACAATATCCTCAGGACCACAAACTACACCAAGCTTTATTATCAGGGTTGTAGACGTGATAAGAAAGCTTGGAGTAGTTTGTGGTCCTGAGGATATTGTAAACAATCACCAACTAGGCAAATATTCGAGGGAAGGAAAGCAGAGACCAACAAAAGTAACCTTTGAGAGAGGGGAAACATGTAGAGAAATATTGATGAGAAAAAAGTCTAAAAGACCTACAAGAATTCAAAGAAGTGTTCATTAGACGATACAGAACACAGGAAGAGATGGGAAAGATCAAAAACTTGTTGCAAGAGGCAAGAAGGTTAAATGAGGAAAGAAATGAAGAAGAGAAGAAAAATTTTCATTTCAGAGTTCTTCCAGACAAAGGGGAGATGAAGAAGATAATGACAGAAGATCAGGGGATGGGGCCTCATTAAGATTGTTATACACAAATGCTGATGGATTAGCTGGTAAGGCAGTAGAATTAAAAGATAGGATTCACAACGGTAAGGCAGATATAGTAGCAATTTACAGAGACTAAGTTGAGTGAGGACATAAACAGTGTCACAATTTTTCCTAGGGATTCAGAATATTAAGGGTTGAAAGATCTGAGAGGACTGGTTGGGGGATAGCACTGCTCATAAGTGAAAGGATTCAAGTTGAAGAAATAAAGTTGGCTATAGAAAGTGAGTTCAAGGAATTTCTTGTTGCTCGCATAAATACTGGGTCAGAGAGCATTAAAATAGACTAGAAGTTTATGAGGAAAGTCATATAGGTACTATTGAAGTCATAAACTCAGTTGTTAACATTGCACCGGAGAGAAAATGTAGGATTTTGATTATGGGAGATGTTAATCATAAAGAGATAGATTGGATAAATCTTGACCCACACAGTGGTGAGGACTCATTCGGGGCAAGAGTCCTAGATTGCGTACAAGGGAATTTCCTACACCAACATGTAATGGAACCAACGAGGGCCAGGGGTGGGGATGAGCCATCACTACCTGATCTAGTATTCACAGATAATGTGTTGAATATTGAAAAAAATTGAGTATGAACCACCAACTGGAATGAGTGACCACTGTGTGTTGTTGATGGAGTATATCATTGAAGATATTCTGCCTGAGAGTAGAGGCACTGAGGACATGAGGAGGAACTATCCGAAAGGAGATTACATCAGAATGAATGAGCTTTTTGCAGTTATTGACTGGAGAACCTTATTTTACATCAAATCTGTAGAAGAAATGTATTACATCTTTTGTGAGAAATATGGAAAGATAGTAGATTGCTGCATACCTGTCACCAAAGTAGGTGTAATTCATGCCAGAGAGAAATGGTTCGATAATGAGTGTAAAAGAGCTAAGAAGTGGAGAGACAAATGCTGGAAAAGGTATAGGAGGAGAAAAAACATAAATGCCTGGCAAACCTACAAAAGAGCAAAAAAGGAATACCTAAGTAAAAGAAGAGAGGCAGAGAGAGACTATGAGAGGGACATCACCAGGAAGGCTAAAGAAAATCCCAAGCTTTTCCACAGCTTTATCAGAGGAAAACTGAAGGTAAAAGAACAGGTTTTAAGGCTTAAGAGAGCGGATGGAAGCATCACTGAGACGGATGAAGAGATCTGCAAAGAATTGAACAAGGAGTTTCAGTCAGTATTTACAGTAGAAAATACCCCACCCCCTCAGATTGCAGAGATAGAAGCTCAAGAGCCGGTATTAGAGAACATCAACCTTACAGCCACAGAGGTATGCAAAGCACTGATGGAGTTAGATGTTCATGAAGCTACAGGTCCTGATGATATATCCCCTCATGTACTTAAAAGATGCACAAACTCAATATCAGTGGCACTAAGTATCATATTTAAAAAGTCACTGGAGTCAGGGGAGATTCCAAGATGCTGGAAACAAGCAAACGTGATACCTATCTTCAAAAAGGGAAGGAGGGATACGGCTCTAAACTATAGACCAGTTTCCTTGACCAGCATAGTTTGCAAAGTTATGGAGAAACTACTAAGGAAACATATCTCTCTTCACTTGGAATCCTTCAACTTTTTGTCAGTGAGGCAGCATGGCTTCAGAGAAGGTAGATCAACAGTAACAAACTTATTAGAATTTTATGATGAGGTAAGCCGAATCTTACAGGAAAGAGAGGGCTGGGCAGATTGCATATTCCTAGACTTCCAGAAAGCGTTTGACACTGTTCCACATGGGAGACTTATTAGGAAGCTGCAAGCAATGGCTAGGATAGGTGGAAATGTCTTGGAATGGATAAAAACTTACTTTGAAGGAAGGGAACAGAGGGTTAGAGTAAGACACTCAGTGTCTGAATGGAGAAGAGTTAGTAGTGGAGTTCCACAGGGTTCAGTTTTAGGGCCACTTTTGTTCCTTGTATATGTAAATGACCTACCAGAGTCTGCAAATTCATTCATGAATATGTTTGCAGATGATGCAAAGATTGTGAAGAAAGTAAGAAACGAGAACAATGGTAGAGAACTTCAGGAAGATCTAAATAGTCTGCATGAGTAGTCAGAAAAGTGGCTAATGAAATTCAATACTTCAAAATGTAAGGTAATGAGAATGGGTACCAGTGCAAGAAGGTCCAAGCTTGACTACTCGGTGGCTGGAGTACAACTTCAAGAGAGAGAAAATGAGAGAGATCTAGGAGTAAACATACTGGCAGATTTGTCTCCAGAAATACATATAAATGGCATAGTAAGGGCAGCATATGCCTTCTTATCAAATGTAAGGGTAGCCTTCAGGCTCATGGACAAGGAAATGCTCAGAAATATTTATGTAACCTATGTGAGGCCAAAACTTGAATATGCAGCCCCCTTTTGGAATCCGCGCTTGAAAAAGCACATAGCTAAGCTTGAAAAACTTCAAAGACATGCCACGAAACTGGTGCCAGAAATACGCAATCTCAGTTATGATGAGAGGCTGAGGGAATTAGACTTACCATCACTCGAAGCTAGAAGAGTGAGGGGGGATATGGTGACAGTCTTTAAATTCCTTCATGGTTATGATAGAGTGGATAGGGATCGATATTTTGATATGGCTGGCTCTAGAACTAGAGGTCATAGTTTGAAGCTTCGTAAGAAAACTTCTTTGTAGGATGTAAGGAAATACTATTTCATTGTAAGAGTAGTTGATAATTGGAATTCGCTAAGCGAGGAGGTAGTTAATGCTATCTCAATCCATAGTTTTAAGGGCAGGTATGATAAGTATCACTAAGTATAAAATGGAACCGATCAGGAGACGGGAAGATACGAGCTTTGGGCTCTTTCCCGTAAACGCAATTAAGTAATCACAATTAGGTAATCACATACACACAACCATAAACATACAACTGTCATAAGTTTCCGGTGGATTTCACATATAAACTTAATTTACCCAGTTTGCAATATTAGAAACAAAGTTTTTTTTTTGGTCAAGGAAATATAAACAAATACATTCCTAAAAGACATACATAATTATTGTGACCTTCATATCTGGTTTTGGTAAAAGGAAATAGCTGCAAAGTTTATAGAATAAATAGGGCACTAAAATGTGGCTTGTGCTTGACTATATGAAAGCAAGTCTTTGCTGATAACCTAATGTCATGCTTGTTGTTCGCATTTGGCAATATTAGTGCAAGTTATTTATATCATATTCTGGTTATAAGAGGTGGATGTTCGCTTCCATCGCCATTTGCCATGACTAGTTGATATTTAATATCTTTCCATTTGCAGTTGCAAGATCGGATCCTTTGACATATTTGAATAAATGATTGTAATGGCACTTCTGATACATGATATTGGTGATATTAGCTATATATTGTCTTCTATATACGTTTGTATATCACTGAATACAGTATCTGCAAAATACATCAACAGTTGCATATTCATTTCATTTTACAGTCTCTTTTATTGCGCAAATGCGTATTAATGTAAAAAAAAAAAAGCAAGTTCTTGCTCAAAATTTGGAAAGTTTTTCTGTATTAGATGAAAAATAAAATATATATTAGCAATGATAATAATAATAATAATAATAAATAATAATAATAATAATAATAATAATAATAATAATAATAATAATAATAATAATAATAATAATAATAATAATAATAATAATAATAATAATAATAATAATAATAATAATAACAATAATAATAATAATAATAAAGAATTTCACTTACATCATGCTGATTTGGCTATCGAGCGCCTTGGTAATCGAGCTTCATAAAGAGTACTTGCTTGTAATTATTAGGTACAATAAAGAATCTCTGCTATTACATTTATAATGTTGGCTGTCGTCTTCTCGATGCCCAACATCCAGACGTTGCCAAGCTTTCCAGGTCAATGGAGTGTAGATCTCATGTTGCATTTTATTGGGAGCCATTCCTGGAGAGTGAGGATATTATATCCAGAGCAAAAGATCTTTATTACTACAATATTTTGCTCTCTAAGATAGCAATAATTTCCTGCAATGGAGGTTATCATATGAGAACTAAGGTAGAGATGAAGACATTAATGATGATTTTCTTTAAAGCTGAGTAAGTCAGTTATCCTCGTGCTAAGTCCTCAAAAGTTTTCTT
>JAXCGZ010019022.1:10000-12500 GCA_037179515.1 Halocaridina rubra
ATTTCTAAACAAGAAGATAAAAACAAACAGCTGAACGACAACCTAAATGAATTAGATGTTAGTTCACTGCTCTCTTCTGAGAGAGACGAGATTGCAGCTTGGAAAGTCCAAATTAAGGAAAATATTGAACAGTTTACAAAAGAGTTCCAGGAGTTGAATAGGGAACATGATGCCATGAAAACTTCCTTTGCTGAGGCACTAAAGGGGAATGTGGCAGTAAAAGAGGCTGTAAAGGTGGTGGCACTGGAAAACATACAAACAGTTGACTATAAAGAGACAGTAATCGAAAAAATTAAAGACGTTGTGATGGAAAGGGCAAATCCAATTATTAACCAGGCCCTTGATAAAGAGAAGACAGTGGTAATCTCAGGCATAAGCGAATCCCAGGAGCCAACACGGCAGGGGAGACTTGAAGAAAATAAAGCTAAGGTTGTAGACCTGATAAGAAAGCTTGGAGTAGTTTGTGTTCCTAAGGATATTGTAAACATTCACCAACTAGGCATATATTCGAGGGAAGGAAAGCCGAAACCAACAAAAGTAACATTTGAGAGAGGGGAAACATGTAGGGATATATTGTTGAGAAAAAAAAAGCCTAAAAGACCTTCAAGAATTCAAAGAAGTGTTTATTAGACAATACAGAACACAGGAAGAGATGGGAAAGATCAAAAACTTGTTGCAAGAGGCAAGAAGGTTAAATGAGGAAAGAAATGATGAAGAGAAGAAAAATTTTCATTTCAGGGTTCTTCCAGACAAAGGGGAGATAAAGAAGATAATGAAAGAAGATCAGGGGATGGGGCCTCATTAAGCAGTAGAATTAAAAGATAGGATTTACAACAGTAAGGCAGATAGAGTAGCAATTACAGAGACTAAGTTGAGTGAGGACATAAGCAGTGTCACAGTTTTTCCTAAGGGCTTCAGAATATTAAGGGTTGAAAAATCTGAGAGGACTGGTGGAGGGATAGCACTGCTCATAAGTGAAAGGATTGAAGTTGAAGAAATAAACTTGGCTATAGAAAGTGAGTTCAAGAAATTTCTTGTTGCTCGCATATATACTGGGTCAGAGAGCATTATAATAACTGTTGTATATAACCCACCAAGGAACCAGAATAGGCTTGAAGTTTATGAGGAAAGTCATATAGGTACTATTGAAGTCATAAACTCAGTTGTTAGCATGGCACGGGTAAAAAAATGTAGGATTTTGATTATGGGAGATTTTAATCATAAAGAGATAGATTGGATAAATCTTGACCCACACAGTGGTGAGGACTCATTCGAGGCAAGATTCCTAGATTGCGTACAAGAGAATTTCTTACACCAACATGTAATGGAACCAACGAGGGCCAGGGGTGGGGATGAGCCATCACTACTTGATCTAGTGTTCACAGATAATGAATTGAATATTGAAAAAATTGAGTATGAACCACCAATTGGAAAGAGTGACCACTGTGTGTTGTTGATGGAGTATATCATTGAAGATATTCTGCCTGAGAGTAGAGGCACTGAGGACATGAGGAGGAGCTATCCGAAAGGAGATTACATCAAAATGAATGAGCTTTTTGCAGTTATTGACTGGAGAACCTTATTTTACAACAAATCTGTACAAGAAATGTATGACATCTTTTGTGAGAAATATGGAAAGATAGTAGACTGCTGCATACCTTTCAAAAAATTAGGTGTAATTCATGCCAGAGAGAAATGGTTCGATAATGAGTGTAAAACAGCTAAGGAGTGGAGAGACAAATGCTGGAAAAGGTATAGGAGGAGAAAAAACATAAATGCCTGGCAAACCTACAAAAGAGCAAGAAATGACTACCTAAGTAAAGGAAGAGAGGCTTAGAGAGACTATGAGAGGGACATCACCAGGAAGGCTAAAGAAAATCCCAAGCTTTTCCACTGCTTTATCAGAGGAAAACTGAAGGTAAAGAACAGGTTTTAAGGCTTAAGAGAGAGGATGGAAGCATCACTGAAACGGATGAAGAGATCTGCAAAGATTTGAACAAGGAGTTTCAGTCAGTATTTACAGTAAAATATACCCCACTCCCTCAGATTGCAGAGATAGAAGCTCAAGGACCTGAATTGGAGAACATTAACCTTACAGCCATAGAGGTATGCAAGGCGCTGATGGAGTTAGATGTTCATAAAGCTACAGGTCCTGATGACAAATCCCCTCATGTAGTTGAAAAATAAGCATACTCCATACCATTGGCACTAAGTATTATATTTAAAAAGTCATTGGAGTCAGGGGAGATTCCAAGATGCTGGAAACAAGCAAACGTGATACCTATCTTCAAAAAGGGAAGGAGGGATACGGCTCTGAAATATAGACAAGTTTCCATGACCAGCATAGTTTGCAAAGTTATGGAGAAACTACTATGGAAACATATCTCTCTTCACATGGAATCCTTCAACTTTTTGTCAGTGAGGCAACATGGCTTCAGAGAAGGTAGATCAACAGTAACAAACTTATTAGAATTTTATGATGAGGTAAGCCGAATCTTAC
>JAXCGZ010019022.1:27500-50000 GCA_037179515.1 Halocaridina rubra
ATATATATATATATATATATATATATAAGTAAGTATGTATATGCGTATATACATATATATATAGTCATATACATTTATATGTGATTACCTAATTGTGATTACCTAATTGTGTTTACGGGAAAGAGCCCAAAGCTCGTATCTTCCCGTCTCCTCATCGGTTCCATTTTAGACTTAGTGATACTTATCATACCTGTCCTTAAAACTATGCATTGATATAGCATTAACTACCTCCTCGCTTAGCGAATTCCAATTATCAACTACTCTTACACTGAAAAAGTATTTCCTTACATCCTGCAAAGAAGTTTTCTTACGAAGCTTCAAACTATGACCTCTAGTTCTAGAGCCAGCCATATCAATATATCGATCCCTATCCACTCTATCATAACCATGAAGGAATTTAAAGACTGTCACCATATCCCCCCTCACTCTTCTAGCTTCGAGTGATGGTAAGTCTAATTCCCTCAGCCTCTCATCATAACTGAGATTACTTATTTCTGGCACTAGTTTCGTGGCATGTCTTTGAACTTTTTCAAGCTTAGCTATGTGCTTTTTCAAGTGCGGATTCCAAAAGGGGGCTGCATATTCGAGTTTTGGCCTCACATAGGTTACATAAATATTTCTGAACATTTCCTTGTTCATGTGCCTGAAGGCTACCCTTACATTTGATAAGAATGCATATGCTGCCCTTACTATGCCATTTATATGTATTTCTGGAGACAAATCTGCCAGTATGTTTACTCCTAGATCTCTCTCATTTTCTGTCTCTTGAAGTTGTACTCCAGCCACCGAGTAGTCAAGCTTGGGCCTTCTTGCACATGTACCCATTCTCATTACCTTACATTTTGAAGTATTGAATTTCATTAGCCACTTTTCTGACCACTCATGCAGATTATTTAGATCCTCCTGAAGTTCTCTACCATTGTTCTCGTTTCTTACTTTCTTCACAATCTTTGCATCATCTGCAAACATATTCATGAATGAATTTACAGACTCTGGTAGGTCATTTACATATACAAGGAACAAAAGTGGCCCTAAAACTGAACCCTGTGGAACTCCACTACTAACTCTTCTCCATTCAGACACTGAGTGTCTTACTCTAACCCTCTGTTCCCTTCCTTCTAAGTAAGTTTTTATCCATTCCAAAACATTTCCACCTATTCTAGCCATTGATTGCAGCTTCCTAATAAGTCTCCCATGTGGAACAGTGTCAAACACTTTCTGGAAGTCTAGGAATATGCAATCTGCCCAGCCCTCTCTTTCCTGTAAGATTTGGCTTACCTCATCATAAAATTCTAATAAGTTTGTTACTGTTGATCTACCTTCTCTGAAGCCATGTTGCCTCACTGACAAAAAGTTGAAGGATTCCAAGTGAAGAGAGATATGTTTCCTTAGTAGTTTCTCCATAACTTTGAAAACTATGCTGGTCAAGGAAACTGGTCTATAGTTCAGAGCCGTATCCCTCCTTCCCTTTTTGAAGATAGGTATCACATTTGCTTGTTTCCAGCATCTTGGAATCTCCCCCGACTCCAGTGACTCCTTAAATATGATACTTAGTGCCACTGATATTGTGTTTGCGCATTTTTTAAGCACATGAGGGGATATGTCATCAGGACCTGTAGCTTTATGAACATCTAAATCCATCAGCGCTTTGCATACCTCTGTGGCTGTAAGGTTGATGTTCTCTAATACCGGCCCTTGAGCTTCTATCACTGCAATCTGAGGGGGTGGGGTATTTTCTACTGTAAATACTGACTGAAACTCCTTGTTCAATTCTTTGCAGATCTCTTCATCCGTCTCAGTGATGCTTCCATCCGCTCTCTTTAGCCTTAAAACCTGTTCTTTTACCTTCAGTTTTCCTCTGATAAAGCTGTGGAAAAGCTTGGGATTTTCTTTAGCCTTCCTGGTGATGTCCCTCTCATAGTCTCTCTCTGCCTCTCTCCTTTTACTTAGGTAGTCATTTCTTGCTCTTTTGTAGGTTTGCCAGGCATTTATGTTTTTTCTCCTCCTATACCTTTTCCACCATTTGTCTCTCCACTCCTTAGCTCTTTTACACCCATTATCGAACCATTTCTCTCTGGCATGAATTACACCAACTTTGGTGACAGGTATGCAGCAATCTACTATCTTCCCATATTTCTCACAAAAGATGTCATACATTTCTTGTACAGATTTGTTGTAAAATAAGGTTCTCCAGTCAATAACTGCAAAAAGCAGAAGACGTCAATCACGGTCACCTTCTAAAAACTCTGAGTCTTCCAGCTCATCTGGGAGTAGGTCCCCTCCTAGAAATAAAGATGATGACTTTGAGATTCATCGCAAAGAAGATTCTGTTCTGAAAAAACGGCAGTACAGATTTTATAGAGATCCTTCTAGTTCTGAAGATGAGCCCCCTCCTAGACCTATGGGCAGTGGACATCATGGTGGACCACCAATGCATCGACGGTCTCCACCAATGCGAATGAGAAGGTCTCCTTCCCCACCTCGTCGCCAAAGAAGATCCCCTTCACCACGCTATCGTAGAAGGGCTATTAGTCCCAGGGGTAAAATGTCACCAAATATGAAGCGTGTTAAATCTCCAAGCCCTAGAATGAGAAGATCCCCTAGTCCCAGAGGCCGTAGGTCTATAAGTCCACGAATGCGTAGATCACCTAGTCCAAGGGGTCGTATGTCCCCAATGATGCGTGGCAGAGGCTCGCCTGGGCCAAGACTGAGACGCTCCTCTAGTCCCCGCAGGAGGCAGTTAAGCCCACAGAGGTACAGAGGATCCCCACCTCACTCACCAATGCGAAAGAAACACCGTAGCCATAGCAGATCACCTCACAGAGGTTTATGTGTGTGTTGCGGTTAAAGCCCGAAATATAGTCAGAATGGTATCTGATTATATATATATATATATATATATATATATATATATATATATATATATATATATATATATATATATATATATATATATATATATATATATATATATATATATATAGAACAAAATACAAGAAATGAAGTACTCTATCTATCTATCTGTCTATCTATCTACATATCTCTCTCTCTCTCTCTCTCTCTCTCTCTCTCTCTCTCCTCTCTCTCTCTCTCTCTCTCTCTCTCTCTCTCTCTCTCTCTCTCTCTCCTCATATGTTACACTTTCCAAGGAAACTTTTGTTTGTTAAGTGTCCTTAATAAAGCATCTTAGGCTGTCTTTTGTTTTTCATAAAAGAGATTTTAAGAGCGTTGATGGCATTATAAACTTTTCTCGCGGAGAGAGTCTTAGAGGCAAAGCTGTACTAAATAGATGACATTATATAACATGAACAAAAATAACAAAGGAAAAACCTAGAAAATAGCTCTAACTTTCGTTATAGTGTTCTATAAACAGGGAAGTGTTTATCGGCAAATGCAATTGGGATTTATTTTTAATTTATAACTCCACCAGATATTATAATGTCATTATTAAATAACTCTTTGACTTCAAATCCGTAAAAGGATATCTAATGCTTCAGGTTGAAAAACGTATTCCTCTGCCTATTGGGACATGGAGGGAACTAGAGGTGCATAGAAGGGTCTAGAAGGGCCTGGAGTGGCCTGGAGGGGACTGAAAAGGTCTTGAAGGGTCTGATTGGGCCTGGAGGGGCCTAGAGGGTTCTGGAAGGGAATAGAGGGGTCTGGAGTTGCCAGGAAGAATCTGGAGGAACATGAAGGGGCTTGGAGGGGGAAGAATGGGCCTGCAGGGGCCAGGAAGGGCCTGGAAAGGTCTGAAGAGGCTTGGAGGGGCCTAGAGTGGTCTGAAAAGATTTGAAGGGGCCTGGAGGGGCTGAAAGGACTTGGAGGAGTCTGGAAGGGTCTGGATGGGCCTGGGGAGTAAGAAGGGGCCTGAAGGGGTCTGGAAGGGGCCTTAAAGAGCCTATAAGGGCAAATAAAAATTTGTAGGGGCCTGGAGGAGCTTGAAAAGGCTAGGAGGGGTCTAGAGGGGTCTAAAAGGGTCTGGAGGGGCCTGGATGGGTCTGGAGGGGCCTGGAAGATTCTGAGGAGGCAAGGATTGGCCTGAGTTGGATGGAAGGGCCTAAAAACCCTCCCAGGCCCTCCATGCCCCTCCAAAACCTTCCAAATCCATCCAGGCCCCTCCAGACCCAACCAGCCCATTTCAAACCCCTCCTGGCCCCTCTAAAACTCTATAGGCCCCTCCAAGCCTATACAGGCCTCTTCTGTCCCCTCAAGGCACCTCCAGGCATTTTCAGAGTCTTCCAGACCTCTCCAGACCCTCTCCAGATCCCTCCAGACCCTTTCAAACCCCTCCAGGCCCCTCCAGGCTTCTTCGGGCCCTTCCAGACCCCCTCAAGCTCTCCAGACCCCTAAAGGCCCTTTCAAACCACACCATGCCCCTCCATGCCCCTCCAAACCCCTCAAGGCCCCTCCAAATCAATCCAGGCCAATCCAGCTTCCTCTAGGCTATTCAAGGCCCCTCGAGACCCTTCAAAGCCCCACCAGACTCCTCTTGGCACCTCCAAACCTCTCTTGACCCTTCCAGACCCCTCCAGGCCCCTCTAGACCCTTCTAGAATCCTCCAGACCCTTTAGGTCCCTCCAGACCTTTTCAGGCCCTTACAGACCCCTCCAGGCCCCTACCGACACCTCCAGGCCCTTTCAGACTATCCAGACCCCACAAGACCCCTCCAGACCTCTCCAGACCCTTTTTGATCCCTCCAGATCTCTCCTGATCTTTCAAGGCCCCTTCATACCATTCCAAGCCCTTCCTAGCCCCCCAGGCCCCTTCAGATCCTTAAAGGTCCTTCTATACCTCTCCAGACCCTTCAAAGCCCCTTCAGATAATTCCAGACCCTTACAGGCCACTCCGGGCCCCTCCAGACCCTTCCAGACTCAATACTCAGGGAGGTAATGAACAACTCATAATTATGCTTTGCTATTTGGTGCATTTTGTCAGCATCTATATCTTGGGTTTGAACACAAAGAAGAAGAAATAGGGTGATAAAATGTGAAAGAGGGTGAAAAAGGTTAAAAAGGGTGAAATAGGGTGAAAAGGTGTGAAATAGAGTGAAAAAAAAGGTGAAAAGGAATGAATGAATGAATGAAGAATGTAAGAGGTGCAAAAGGGTGAATGAAAAAAGGAAATGAATGTCTACCATACGGCATAAAGAAGCGTGATGCGCCAATAGCAAACCGTAAGCATTTGTTCATTACCTCCCTGAGTAAAAACAGATTTTACCCAGGGAGGTAATGAACAACTCATACTTATGCTTTGCTATTGGCGCGACGCGCTTCTTTTTGCCATATTAATGAAGAAGAAATGGCTGGCGCATCGCGAAAATTGGTAAAAATGGGCGAAAATGTGTGAAAATTAGTGAAAATTATATATATATATATATATATATATATATATATATATATATATATATATATATATATATATATATATATATATATATATATATATATATATATATATATATATGCGTATTCTAAGACTGTATATGTTTATCCTTTTATTTCTCTATCTATCTTTGCTCAAGTTCCCCTCTTCGGTCTACAGTGACAAATAAAAATATTAACAGTCAGAGAGAGTCATTAAATTCTATTTCCAGAGGACCCAGATATATGGAGGACTAGGCTCTGAGATGATGATATAGATAGATCTGCTTTTTGAAGGATGAAAGGTCATACGAATTAGGAAAGACAGAAGAAGGAGCAAGAGAGTTCCAGAGTCTGGAGGTAGATGGGAAGAAGCAGTTGCTGCATCAACCAATCCGAGAGATACAAATGTCCACACAGAACCTGTGACATGAGGGCGCTTGGCGAGAGTTACGCAGCCTCGGCTGTGGGGGAGAGATGCAACTTGCCAACTCGTCAGAGCAGCAATGGAAGTAGTAGTGATAGAAATGAGAAAGGGATGATACCTTACAGCGAAGACAGAGAGAATCCAGATTAGAAGTAAGAGAAGGATCATTTATGAACTGACTGCCTTAGATTCAACCCTATCAAGAAGATAAGGATAAGAAGAAGCACCCCAGATATGTGAGCAGTATTCTAAACACGGACGGATAAGACCTTTATAAATCTTAAGTAACTGCAAAGAGGAAAAGTAATGACGAAAACGAAACAAAACCCCCAATTATTTGGATGGAGATTTAGAAATTTGGGTTATGTGATTTCTCCAAGACAAGTTAGAGGCTGTATAGATTCCTAATATGTTGATAGAGTAAAGATGGTAAATTTCGTTAGTTTCGAAGACAATAGGTATATCAGGAGGAGAAGATAAAGAGATAGCCAGAAACTGTCTTAGAGGTATTGAAGTTAACTAAATTTTGAGTGCCCCACTCAGATACTCTCTGCAAATTAGATTTAAGAGCAGAAGAAAGAGTGCTGCGAGACTGATTACGAGTAGCAGATGAAGGTTGTGAAGAAAAGGCAGAGAAAAAGTGAAGGGTAGAATCATCAGCAAAGGCATGAAGAAGATAGAAAGATGGGGATTGTAAAAGATTATTGATGAAGAGAAGGAACAGAGTAGGTGAAAGAACAGAGCTATGTGGAACACCACTGGTAACAGAGAAAGGGCTAAATGTTGCACCATTAATAACTACAGATAAAAAACAGTCAGAAAGAAAACTTGGAAATTAGAGAACAGAAAGAACAGGTAAAGCCATAGGCAGGGAGTTTGGCCAACAGAGCCTTGTGCCAAACTGTCTAAAGCCTTAGAGATATCAAGGCCGACATCAAAGGATTCCCCATTGTTCCTCAGAGTAGATGATCATACCTAAGTAAGATATGACAGGAGGTCATCAGTGGATCTTGCCTTGCGGAAGCCATACTAGTGATCGGTGATAAATGAGTTACATTCAAGGTGTTTCAAGAAGTGAGCATTGAGCAAAGTTTCGAAAACTTTAGCAACAAAGAAGGTTAGGGAAATAGGTCGGTAGTTTAAAAGAATAGAGCGGTCACCCTTCTTAGGAACAGGTTAAACTAGAGTATGCTTCCAAGATGAAGGATAGATACTGGTTGACAGAATGAGGCGAAAAAGTCGGCAAAACATGGGAGCCAGTTCATCTGCAAACTCCTGAGGAACCTTGCAGAGATACCATCGGGACTAGATGCCTTGTTCGTCTTTAGCGAGCGAAGAACCTTATGAACTTTGTGTGAAGAGAGGATAAGGGAGGGCATAGGGTTTGAGAGGGGTAAAGGTTGAGGAACAGGTGGGCTGGAATCATTTATAGAAGAGTTGGGAGATTTGGGAATAAAGAAAACTGACTAGAATTTTTTTTTTTAAAGAGTATAAACATGACTGCATACTAAAAGCCAGGCGCTTTGCAAATATGACATACTCCTCAGTAGCTAACTCTTGTAATAAAATTTTAAATGGAAAAATACTTTCTGGATATCTAGTGCGATGCCATCATTTCTTTATGCAGCAGAAATATTAAAATACACAGAAGAAGAATTAAAGATTTTCCAAAGAATAGACCACCAGGTGTACAGAGCCATTCCAGAATTACCAATTTATACTGCTAGTAGTGCACTGAAATCAGAGATTGGATCTTCATCATCTAAAACAAGAGATATTAAAAACAAAATTCTTTTTGTAAAGCATATTTTGAAACCGGAAGTAATGAGCTAGTTAGAGATATATCTATACAAATTTTATTAAACACAAACAAAATTCATTAAGAAAATAAAAAGATATATGGAAATACTAAATGTCAATCTCCTAGAAATAGAAAATGTATCCATTGCTAAGTTGAAAGAAGAAGTAAGAAAAGTTGATACTGAAATATGAAAGTCGGAAATGGCAGATAAGTAAACGTTGAGAATATAAAAGATTTACAAAAAAGATGTAGGAGAAATTAGTTGGTTTGATAGTACAATTAAAACTAAATTATTGATTAAGGCAAGACCAACAACTTAAGACTTGAACTGGAGAGGAAGATTTAAAAATAAAGATGCAAATTGTATGTGTGGTTATGTTAGTGAAACTGGAACATTTTATATTGCACTGTGAACTCCTTAAGGATGTTAGAATGAAAAATGAAATATTACAATAACTTTATATCGAAAATGAATGTGAATTATTGTCATATGTGCTTGGTTTTAAAATTTATAATAAAAAGACTTAGCAATTAAAAAAAAATGTATTCGAACTTTGTAAAATAAAAAAGAATAAAACGCAATCCTGCCAGTAACAAGACATTAAATAAATAATATAGGAGCCATTACAAAGGCTTATCCTCTAAGTACAAGTACATGACGGGGAATGTTGTGGATGGTGAGATTTCTATCATTTAAGTCGTAATTACTACGTTGGTAAACCATAATTTGTCTTTGTTGCCACTTTATTTGTTTCATCAGCTGTTAATTCTGATCTATATGTGTTTAATTCAAGATCTTTTGTTTAAATTGCGTCTGTTTTTAAAGCAACAGGTCTTCAAACCCTGTGTCTTGTGGTTCTAAATAAAGGAAAATTTTTCGGTTATATGTTTATGTAGTTGATTAAATGTGGTTAGTATGCACTTAAAATTGGACCTCAAAATCCCCATTGAAATGAATAGGAGAATACTTCTCTCAATATGAAAGAGCCATGATCCACCTTATAAGGAAGGTGACTGTGTCAAAGCAAAAACTTAGCTCTTTGTGGGAGGAACTTGCCAATCCCCTTGCTTCGACCCATTGAGTTGAATTTTACGACATGCAATGAAACATGGAGGAGGTAGCCTTGCCTCCTCTTCCACACAATATTTGATATATTGAAAATTAATCCCAGCAAAGGTTCTCTTTCACCCAGTTCCCATACCCTTGGTCCTGGAATGCCACTTGCATGCAATATTTATTTTACCATTATTGTGTCACAGTTTTTCCCCATTCATATGGGAATGGACACAGACATGATGTAGCCGGGGCTTGGTAAAGGTCCAGTATAACTCCGGTGCTTTAATTCTACCCTCGTCAATAAGGTAATGTTACTTTGCATTGGAATATTATAACTTAACCTAATCTAAATCTGACCTAACCTAGGTTAGGTTAGGTTTAGTTTAGGATAAAATATGCCAATGCAAAGTAACTTTACCTTATTGAGGAAGGTAGACTTAAGGCACTGTAGTTATACTGGACCTTTACCCTTCAAGGATGGTTGATGATCTTCCTATATGATCAGACCTGCGGTGATCATACTCGTCACTTCCTGATTCTTGCGCTTTACCATTGAGGTATAATTAGTGCTTCTATGGAGAGGAAAAAGGGATTATTATTTTCAAAGGGGAATATGTCTCCTCTTTTACCAGGTATTATGCAGCATGCCACTCTAGGTCCAGAAAGTTACTAGTCACAAATCCTGCCATTGTAAAACTAGTAACAACAGCAGTTTTACATTTTAAATATATATATATATATATATATATATATATATATATATATATATATATATATATATATATATATATATATATATATATATATATATATATATATTTATATATATATATATATATATATATATATATATATATATATATATATATATATATATATATATATATATACACAAGGGGTCCTCGTTTAACGTCGGGGTTCCGTTCCTGACGGCTGACTTAAATCGCCTATATTGGAACCTAGGCCCCCCATCCTGTGTTAAAAATAAATCATCTTTAACATAGAAAAATAATCTAAGTTTTTAATCTTGTGTATAAAAATGCTAAAAATAATCTTACTAGTATTGCAAGCCTTTAAAATTAACATTGTAAGATACAGGCACTGTATAATTAAGCTACACTTATGTACATAATAATATCTGTACTGTTTTACACTACCATAATACTGTATAGTATAAAACTGTAGGTACTGTATTGTTTTACTCATGTGGTTTGCTTGCATAAGGAGGGAAAGACTGGCTTATTAGGAGGAACCTGGGGAGGCAGGTGCTGAGGAGACAGGGGCAGGTGAGTCTGGAGAGGCAAAAGAACATACAGTACAGTACATAATCTTTAGAAAAAATACTGTACTGTAAGTTCTCATTGTAAGATAATAAAACTACAGTTATAAACATAGAAATGTTACACTACAACAAAATAAGTTCTGATTGTGAGATAATAAAATACACTTATAAACATAGAAATATTACACTTATTAACATAAAAATATTACACAACAAAATAAGTTTTCATTGTAAGATAATATAACACACTTATGAACATAAAAATATTGCATTGCACTACACCAAAATAAGTTCTCATTGCAAGATAATAAAGCACATTTATAAACATAAAAACATTACAACAAAACTGTAGTTATTGCTTACTTTTACTGTACTCATATGGTGTGCTTGCATAGGGAGGGAGAGACTTGGTCATGGACTTGATCTTTGTCATTGATGATTGTGACCACAGTCGTATGGGCTAATCCAAGATTGCTGCCAATGTTCATAGAAGATTTTCCCTTTTCAGCACGATTCGTCACTTCAGACTTAATTTCCATTGTGATGGCTTTTCTTTTCTTAGTGGCATTGCCATCAGAATTATCACTAACACGCTTATGAGGCATAGTAATATCAGTAACGGGCAAACTCAACGAGAGAGCAGACGAAAGCACTAGACACAATATGGGGGGCTGGAATAAACTGAGAGTTGTTCTTCTCTCTCTCCTAATGCAGCATGACATCGTATTCTTACACTATGCTCAACAAACTATTTTGAATACAATCGTATTTACAGCTATGTGTTTGGTATTTTTCTTTTAAAATTCGATATTATTTTTCTTCATAACCAACTCTATATAAAAAAATAAATAAATATAGCCATCAACTTCATAAATATGAATACAGTGGTGTTTGCTGCTTTTGTATTTGTGTGTATTTCGAATGAAATCGTATTAACAGCTATGTATTGTTATTTTTTTTTAATTCAGTATAATCCTATAGTATAACCAAATACATAAAAAAATAAATAATGCCATTACCTTAATAAATGCGAATACAGTTGTGTTTGCTACCTTTGTATTCATGTGTGTTTTGAATGAAATCATATTTACAGCTATGTGTTTGTTATTTTCTTTTAAATTCAGTATAATGCTTCAATATAACCAAATATATAAATGTATAAATAAATAAAGCCAATAACTTGATAAATATGAATACAGCAGTGCTGCTAGCTGTGTCTCGTATGTATTTTGAATAAAATCGTATTAACAGCTATGTGTTTGATATTTATTTTTTAAAATTCAATATAATTCTTCAGTGCAACCAAATATAAAAACAAATAGATAAATAAAGCTATTAACTTGATAAATATGAATACAGCAGTGCTGCTAGCTGTGTATTTGTGTTTATTTTTAATGAAATCGTATTTACATTTATGTGTTGTTTTTTTCTATTTGATATAATCCTTCAATATAACCAAATATTTAAACAAATAAATAAATAAAGTCGTCAATTTGCTAAATATGAATACAGCAGTGCAGCTAGCTGTGTATGCCTCCACCGCTCTCACAAACTATTTTGCCATGCGATTTGAATATACCACACCAGCCAGGTTGGTTGAAAAATTAATTTAGTAATAATTTATTAATTACTTTTTGCCTATGTTGTAACGGCAAAACGACGTAACCCGGATCGACATTATAAGAGGACTTTGTATATATATATATATATATATATATATATATATATATATATATATATATATATATATATATATATATATCCATATACAGTGTTACCTCACTTATCGCGGTAGTTCGGTTCCGGGACCCACCGCGAATCAGGAAATTCGCGAAGTAGGATCCGCCTATATGTACGTAGATATTTTAATATATTTTTACGTTTACACTGTATAAACCCTCCCTGCACTGTTAAAAAAAACACCCTTTACATTATAAATAACAGCAAGCAACGTAAATTTTTATGAAAGTGATAGATAAAATTACAGTGAATGAGGTGATAATGACGTGACATACATATCATTTACAATTATTTTTCGTTTACGTACTGTATAAACCCTCCCTGCACTGTTAAAAAAAACTCCCTTAACATAGATAACAGCAAGCAACGTAAATTTTTATGAAAGTGATAGATAAAATTACGGTGAATGAGGTGATAATGACGTGACATACATATCATTTACAATTATTTTTTCGTTTACGTACTGTATAAACCCTCCCTGCACTGTTAAAAAAACACCCTTAACATTATAGATAACAGCGAGCAACGTAAATTTTTATGAAAGTGATAGGAAAACTTACCGTGAATGTGATGATGACGTGACATACATACTCATTTACAATTATTTTTTCGTTTACGTACTGTATAAACCCTCCCTGCATAGTTGAAAAAACACCCTTTACATTATAAATAACAGCAAGCAACGTAAATTTTTATGAAAGTGATAGATAAAATTACGGTGAATGATGAGGTGATAATGACGTGACATACATACTCATTTACAATTATTTTTTCGTTTACGTACTGTATAAACCCTCCCGGCACTGTTAAAAAAACACCCTTTACATTATAAATAACAGCAAGCAACGTAAATTTTTATGAAAGTGATAGATAAAATTGCGGTGAATGAGGTGATAATGACGTGACATACATACTCATTTACAATTATTTTTTCGTTTATGTACTGTATAAACCCTCCCTGCACTGTTAAAAAACACCCTTTACATTATAAATAACAGCAAGCAACGTAAATTTTTATGAAAGTGATAGATAAAATTACGGTGAATGAGGTGATAATGACGTGACATACATACTCATTTACAATTACTTTTTCGTTTACGTACTGTATAAACCCTCCCTGCACTGTTAAAGAAACACCCTTTACATTATAAATAACAGCAAGCAACGTAAATTTTTATGAAAGTGATAGATAAAATTACGGTGAATGAGGTGATAATGACGTGACATACATACTCATTTACAATTATTTTTTCGTTTAGGTACTGTATAAACCCTCCCTGCACTGTTAAAGAAACACCCTTTACATTATAAATAACAGCAAACAACGTAAATTTTTATGAAAGTGATGGATAAAATTACGGTGAATGAGTTGATAATGACGTGATATACATACTCATTTACAATTATTTTTTCATTTATGTACTGTATAAACCCTCCCTGCACTGTTAAAAAAACACCCTTTACATTATAAATAACAGCAAGCAACGTATATTTTTATGAAAGTGATAGATAAAATTACGGTGAATGAGGTGATAATGACGTGACATACATACTCATTTACAATTATTTTTTCGTTTAGGTACTGTATAAACCCTCCCTGCACTGTTAAAAATACACCCTTTACATTATAAATAACAGCAAGCAACGTAAATTTTTATGAAAGTGATAGATAAAATTACCATGAATGAGGTGATGATGACGTGACACACATACTCATTTACAATTATTTTTTCATTCACGAACTGTATAAACCCTCCCTGCACTGTTAAAAAAACACCCTTTACATTATAAATAACAGCACGCAACGTAAATTTAAAAAAAAAAATGAATATACTGAAAATGTTTTTTTTCAATATTTTAATATTTTTGCGTATACCCATAAAATAAAATAATAATTTATCCAAAAAAAAACCGCGATAGAGTGAGAATGCGAACCAAGAAGCGCGAATAACCGGGGTAACACTGTAGATATATATATATATATATATATATATATATATATATATATATATATATATATATATATATATATATATATATATATATATGTCAGCTCGCTTTTTACACGTTTCTATAATACACAAAATTGGAATAAGGCCTCCAATAAATAATAGTAAAAAAATACGAAATGCATTAGCTACGCATGTGCGTGCGAGAAAAAGCGAAAAATTTGGTTTAGTTTAGTAACTAAGCGATTGCCCTTGAGGCAGTTTCCCACCATTAACCCCAACAACAACCAGGGGTTTGCTCTCCCCCTTCCTCCTCCTATTCTCCTCCCTCTCCCGCTGCTTGAGTCACCTCCTTCCTCTCCTACCGCTTATGTCTTCTTTGTTTACGTTTGCAGATAAGGGTTCATTCTCAGTGTGTGTTAATATTTTTTTTCTGTACAGTATTTATTTGTAAATCTGTATGTCTTTTATACTGTACACTACTGGTATATTAATATAAATAGCTATAGGTCTTTCAGCTTTGCTATGTACAGTACCTATAAAATATGTTTTACTTATTATATATATTTGGCATAGTGTGTTTTTGTACGGTTGTGGAACGTATCTATGCCTAGTATCATTGTCTCTTTTGGTAAACGACTAGTTATGTTATGCGAATTGTACATTATCCGTTCCTTTTGAGAACCTATCCTCGCGTTGTTCCAAGAGGTGTGTGTGTATATATACAGTAATCCCTCGCTATGTCGCGGTTCACCTATCGCGAATTTAGTGCTTCGCATTTTTTTTTGGTGAGTTCTTTTCTTTTTCTGGGTATATGCGAAAATATTAAAAAAATAAAAATTTTCAGTATTTTCATTATTTTATTGATACAAAAATATATTTCCAAGCCTAATAATAATAAAACAGTAAGAAATTGTAAAATAACATAAATTTGAACATGTAACTCTGCACCATAGAAAGTACGATACCGGTATCAGCGTTTCGGAAAACCCAAAGGGTCACACCTACGTGAGCTAGCATATATTAAAATTTCCAGTAGTTTCATTGTTTTATTGATAAAATAATTTATTTCTTAGCCTAAGAATAATAAAACAGTAAAAGATAGTAAAAAACATAAATAATCACAGTATTACTCCATGTAAAATATGATACCGGTATCAGCGTTTCAGAAAACGAAAAGGGTCGCACTTACGTGAGCTAGTACATATTGAAATTTTCATTATTTTATTGATAAAATAAGTATTTCCTCGCCTAAAAGTAATAAAACAGTAAAAAATAGTAAAAAACATAAATTTAAACATATGCAATCTCAGTATTGCACCATATGAAATACTGTACGATAGCGTACACTGTATTGGCGTCTTGGAAATCGCAAAGGCTCGCACCTATGTGAGATAGTTCATGGAATGCTATTGGCTGAAAAGGTGAGAGACGACTAATCACAGAATTGTTTTGCTGTATGTTCTGTATTATGGGGTTTGATTGGCGTTTTGGTTGAAGTTTGGTTCTCCGACCATATTCCATTGCCTTGCCTCACTCGTTTAGTCTAACTGACATGTGCGCAATTTGCGTTGTGCTTATTAATATGTTATGCAGCAGGGGTTGGGTTCTTTCGATAACAGTCTCCTATACCTCAAAAGGCCCCTCTTTAATTTCAAGCGGCTCTTACAGATCTTCCTTAATGTGTAATTTACAAGAGATTTCCTCTACTGGGGGAGCATCAGTATCATTTCCTTTGCCTTAACAGACTCCTCTTTAATTTCAAGCAGCTTCTGCAGATCTTCTTTAACGTGTACTTTACAAGAGATTTCCTCTACTGGGGGAGCATCAGTATTGTTTCCTTTGCCTCAACAGACTCCTCTTTAATTCAAGCGGCCTCTGCATATCTTCTTTAACATGTGATTTAAAAGAGATTTCCTCTACTGGGGGAGCAATAGTGTCATTTTCACAGTTTTCAATGCCATCCACCTCCATCATAGAAGGAGAAGGAACACAATTGGTTTCTGAAGACTGACCTGAATTGAGATCAGTTTGTACAAAGTCCAAAGTATATTGTATTTCAAAACATCACTGATAGGATACTTGGCCTCTCCACTTCCATATATTTCATAATGATCAAGGGTTTTCCTATGTACTGTATATTCAATTCACTTCGTAACTGAGCCATGAGGAAATCAAAGAACCTGGCCTTACACTCGAACGTCTGGCAGCCCTGTATGAACACGTGAAAGCACTCCAACAACTCTCACAAGAACATGATGATAATATGGTTCGTTCGATGACCTTCTGCAGTCTTCTCGACGATTCCATGTCATTACCACCGCATTCACGGTAAGTCTACCTATCATTTTCATATAAATTTACGCTTGCATGCTGTTATTAATAAAGTAAAGGGTGGTTTGTTAACAGTACAGGGAGGGTTTTTACAGTAAACGTAAAAATAAATGTAAAATACCTATGTACATATAGGGTGATCCTACTTCGCGGAAATTCACCTATCGCGGTCAGTTCCGGAACTGAACCCCCGCGATAAACGAGGGCTCACTCTATATATATATATATATATATATATATATATATATATATATATATATATATATATATATATATATATATATATATATATATATATACAGTATTACCCCAGTTATTCGCGCTTCCTGGTTCGCTTTCTCACTCTATAGCGTTTTTTGGGGGGATAAATTATTATTTTATTTCATGGGTATATGCAAAAATATTAAAATATTAAAAAATAATTCTTAGAATTTTCATTTTTTTTAATTGAAAAAAACATATTTCATTATCTAATTGATAAAAAAAAATTATTTCCCATCCTATGAATAATAAAACAGTAAAAAATAGTAAAAAACATAAATGTAGATAGATAGATAGATAGATACGTTTATTGACCACCTCTTTTGAAAAGTACAGTATAATCTTTACAAAAGGAATATTTGGTCCAAATTTCAGTGAATAAATACAATAGATTTTGTACAATCATCAAATAAGTAGATGAATTTTAAATTAATATACATTGTACTAATAACTGAATGATATACGTACGTACAGTCTAACTCACAGTATTGCATCATACGAAATAGTGTTCAATAGCGCACAATGTATTGGGGTCGCAGCTACGTGAGCTAGCGTATATATTTATATTTCCAGTAGTTTCATGATTTTATTGATAAAAAAAAACGTATTTCTTAGCCTAAGAATAATATAACAGTAAAAAATTGTAAAAAACATAAATACTAACAGTATTGCAACATGTAAAATATGATACCGCTATCAGCGTTTTGGACAAAGACTCGTTCAGTCTAACTCACGTTTTGCTTGTGTTCGATAGCGTACAATGTATTGGGGTCGAAGCTACGTGAGCTAGCATATATATTTATATTTCCAGTAGTTTCATGATTTTATTGTTAAAAAAAACGTATTTCTTAGCCTAAGAATAATATAACAGTAAAAAATCGTAAAAAACATAAATACTAACAGTATTGCAAGATGTAAAATACGATACCGCTATCAGTGTTTCGGACAAAGGCTTCCACCATCTTCCATTGTCTCGCCTCACTCGTGTGCGCCATTCGTGTTGTGCTTATTATTATTAATATGTTTTGCTTGTGATTTTTTTACTCGCATACTTTAACCTTTGCAATGCCTCCCAAGCATCCTTCATCTTCTAAGGCTTCTTGTAGTGAGCCTAAGCGGCAAAGGAAAATGTTAACCATTGTAGATAAAGTGAAACTCTTAGATATGTTGAAAGAAGGAAAAAAGTTTGTGGATGTCGGCCGCTATTTTACGTAAACGTAAAAATTATTGTAAAATATGGAACCTATTAATGTCAAGTCATCATCACCTCATTCATGGTAAGTTTTCCTATCACTTTCATAAAAAAAATTACGTTGCTTGCTGTTATTTATAATGTAAAGGGTGTTTTTTTAACAGTACAGGGAGGATTTATACAGTGTAAACGTAAAAATGCATTAAAATATCTATGTATATATAGGCTGATCTCTACACCACGGATTTCCGGGTTCGCGCCGGGTCCCGGAACCGAACTACCGCGATAAGTGAGGCAACACTGTATATATATATATATATATATATATATATATATATATATATATATATATATACACACAGTAATCCCTCCTTTATTGTGGGGGTTCGGTTCCGGGACCGGCCGCGATAGGTTAATTTCCGCGATGTAGGAACACCTTAAAAAAAAAAATTTGTTTCCTTTTTTTTTTTTTTTACACTTCTACCACGAGTACAAAGAGGATTACGATAAGAAAAGATCATCATCATCATTATATATATATATATATATATATATATATATATATATATATATATATATATATATATATATATATATATATATATATATATATATATATATATATATATATATATATATACAGTGTTCCCCCGGTTATTCGCGTTTCTTGCTTCGCGTTCTCACTGTATCGCGTTTTTGTTTTTGATGAATTATTATTTTATTTTATGGGTATGTGCAAAAATATTAAAATATTAAAAAAAAAAGATTCTCAGTATTTTCATTTTTTTATTGAAAAAAACATATTTCATTATCTAATTAATGAAAAAAATTTATTTCCCAGCCTACAAATAATAAAACAGTAAAAAATAGTAAAAAACATAAATTTAGATAGATAGATAGATAGATACGTTTATTGACCACCTCTTTTGAAAAGTACAGTATAATCTTTACAAAAGGAATATTTGGTCCAAATTACAGTGAATAAATACAATAGATTTTGTACAATCATCAAATAAGTAGATGAATTTTAAATTAATATACATTGTACTAATAACTGAATGATATACGTACGTACAGTCTAACTCACAGTATTGCATCATACGAAATAGTGTTCAATAGCGCACAACGTATTGGGATCGCAGCTACGTGAGCTAGCGTATATATTTATATTTCCAGTAGTTTCATGATTTTATTGATAAAAAAAACGTATTTCTTAGCCTAAGAATAATATAACAGTAAAAAATAGTAAACAGTATTGCACCACGTAAAATACGATACCAGTATCAGTGTTTCAGAAAATGCAAAGGCTCTCATCTACGTGACCTAGTGAATATTAAAATTTTCATTATTTTATTGATAAAACAAGTATTTCCTAGCCTAAGAATAATACAACAGTAAAAGATAGTAAAAAACATAAATTTAGATATACGTACGTACAGTATAACTCACAGTATTGCATCATGCGAAATAGTGTCCGATAGCTACGTGAGCTAGCATATACATAAATTTAGATATACGTACGTACATACAGTATAACTCACAGTATTGCATCATGCGAAATAGTGTCCGATAGCTACGTGAGCTAGCATATATATTTATATTTCCAGTAGTTTTATGATTTTATTGATAAAAAAACGCATTTCTTAGCCTAAGAATAATAAAACACTAAAAAATAGTAAACAGTATTGCACCACGTAAAATTCGATACCGTTATCAGTGTTTCGGAAAACGCAAAGGCTCTCACCTATGTGACCTAGTGAATATTAAAATTTTCATTATTTTATTGATAAAACAAGTATTTCCTAGCCTAAGAATAATAAAACAGTAAAAAATAGTAAAAAACAAATTTAGATATACGTACGTACAGTATAACTCACAGTATGGCATCATGCGAAATATGTAGTGTCCCATAGCTACGTGAGCTAGCATATATATTTATATTTCCAGTAGCTCTCACTTACATGAGATAGTTCATGGAATGCTAAACGTAAACGTAAAAATTATTTGTAAAATACTGTACCTATGTATGTCACGTCATCATCACCTCATTCACGGTAAGTTTTCCTATCACTTTCATAAAAATTTACGTTGCTTGCTGTTATTTATAATGTAAAGGGTGTTTTTTAACAGTGCAGGGAGGGTTTATACAGAACGTAAACTTAAAAATAATTGTAAATGAGTATGTCATGTAATCACCACTTCATTCACCGTAATTTTATCTATCACTTTCATATAAATTTACGTTGCATGCTGTTATTTATGAAGTAAAGGGTGGTTTGTTAACAGTACAGGGAGGGTTTACACAGTGTAAACGTAAAAATAAATTAAAATATCTATATACATATAGGCTGATCCTACTCCGCGGTTTTCCTGGTTCGCGCCAGGTCCCGGAACCGAACTACCGCAATAAGGGGGGGGAACTGTATATATATATATATATATATATATATATATATATATATATATAATATATATATATATATATATATATATATATATATATATTGACATTTATTATCCTACTAGGAATCCTGTTCCATGCATCAGATACTCTTCGGTATTACCAAGCCAATTTTCACCAATTTCCCTTTGGAACTTAAATTTATCAAGCTTAAATCCATTACCCATTACGAGTTCTGGTTTGATCATAAATTTTTAAAACTTTATTATCCCCCTTGTAATGACCTGTCAGAAGTGCAGGGATTATAAAAGATGTGTAATGAATATCCAGCTCTCAGCTGGGTTTTAATATACCTCTGCATTACTTTCATGATGTCTATTCCAAAAATTCTCCTTAGATATTATTATTATTATTATTATTATTATTATTATTATTATTATTATTATTATTATTTTTAACAATTATTTTCCTTTGATGATGATTGTGGAGATTATTGTTATTATTATTATTATTTTTATTATTATTATTATTATTATTATTATTATTATTATTATTATTATTAATATCATTATTATTACGAATTTGTGATTATACCATTATTTTTACAATAAATAATGTAGTTTTGGTTGAATGAACAAGAGTTAATTAGATTTCTCTCTCTCTCTCTCTCTCTCTCTCTCTCTCTCTCTCTCTCTCTCTCTCTCTCTCTCCTCTCTCTCTCTCTCTCCTCTCTCCTCTCTCTCTCTCCTCTCTCTCTCTCTCTCTCTCTCTCTCTCTCTCTCTCTCTCTCTCTCTCTCTCTCTCTCTCTCCTCCATTCTATTCTACCCAACCCCCCACACTCTCTTTGTCCCAGCCAACTAGGGAGGTGCACTGTACACAGTTATTAAAGTAAATAAACCAACAGATATACAAACAATGATGAGCCCTTAATAATAATGATAATAATAATGATGATGATAATAATCTCCACAATCATCATCAAAGGAAAATTATTGTTGCCAATAATAATAATAATAATAAGATTCAAGGAGAATTATTGGAATAGACATCATGAAAGTAATGCAGAGGTATATTAAAACCCTGCAGAGAGCTTGATATTCAATTACACATCTTTTATAATCCCTTCACATCTGACAGGTCATTGCCCTCTCCATCTGTGTTTCTCTTTACAGTCTGATAAAGGCTGTTTTATTTTATCATTTTTGGCCCATCCTGGCATCACAATATTTTGTTTTTTTTCCCAAAAAAAACTCGCAATAGGTGAACCACGATAGAGTGAAGGATTACTGTATATATATATATATATATATATATATATATATATATATATATATATATATATATATATATATATATATATATATGAATAAATTTTTACCCCGACCGGGACTCGAACCTAGGACTTATAATTACTAAGTGAAGGCACTTCCAACTACACACCACAGAGGGTTAAAAGGAATCCAACCTTATTGCTTATATCTGCTATAGTTAGGAATGAACGCAGTCTATCTGAATGCCACTATGTTCATATTACAGATTCCCCAACCTCACTTGTGGCTTCATTTTCGCATGTAATTCAATTCCCAATCTCATTCGGGTCATAAAATAACAAAATAAGCACATTACATATGTGAAAACATGAATAATTTTTATCCCGACTGGGACTCGAACCTAGGACTTATAATTACTAAGTCAAGGCGCTACTAACTACACACCACAGAAGGTTAAAAGGAATCCAACCTTATAGCTTATATCTGCTATACTTAGGAATGAACGCAGTCTATTTGAATGTCACAATGTTCATATTACAGATTCCCCAACCATACTCGTGGCTTCATTTTTGCATTTAATTCAATTCCCAATCTCATTCGATCATACAATAACCAAATAAGCACATTACATATGTGAAAACATGAATAAATTTTTACCCCGACCGGGACTCGAACCTAGGACTTATAATTACTAAGTCAAGGCGCTACCAACTACACACCACAGAAGGTTAAAAGGAATCCAACCTTATAGCTTATATCTGCTATACTTAACAATGAACACAGTCTATCTGAATGCCACTATGCTCATATTACAGATTCCTCAACCTCACTCGTGGCTTCATTTTCGCATTTAATTCAATTCCCAATCTCATTCTGGTTATACAATAACCAAATAAGCACATTACATATGTGAAAACATGAATAATTTTTTACCCCGACCAGAACTCGAACCTAGGACTTATAATTACTAAGTCAAGGCGCTAGCAACTACACACCACAGATGGTTAAAAGGAATCCAACCTTATAGCTTATATCTGCTATACTTAGGAATGAACGCAGTCTATCTGAATGCCACTATGTTCATATTACAGATTCCCCAACCTCACTCGTGGCTTCATTTTCGCATTTATTTCAATTCCCAATCTCATTCGGGTCATACAGTAACTAAATAAGCACATTACATATGTGAAAACATGAATAATTTTTTACCCCGACCAGGACTCGAACCTAGGACTTATAATTACTAAGTCTAGGCGCTACCAACTACACACCACAGAAGGTGGTGTGTAGCACCTTGGAAGCGCCTTTTTTTATATATTATAAGGCCTAGGTTTGATTCCCGGTCGGGGTAAAAAAATGATTCAGGTTTTCACATATGTAATGTGCTTATTTGGTTATTATATGACTCGAATGAGATTGGGAAT